>CAAKHC010017929.1:0-27150 GCA_901007825.1 Macroramphosus scolopax | reverse complement strand
GGGGGGGGGGGGGGGGGGGGGGGGGGGGGGGGGGGGGTTGGTGGGGGGGGGGGGGGGGGGGGGGGGGGGGGGGGGGGGGGGGGGGGGGGGGGGGGACAAACAGCTCAGGTCAGACATGCAGGGTGTGTCATGATTACAACCAGAGGCGCAGACGTGCTTGTCGTACATCAGTTGGTACCAATCAGGCTCACAGATGCAGATCTCTTGAGTCACAATAACAAGATATCAGAGCATTCATTCCCTCAGTTGCTATACCTCCCCCCCACCTTTAGGGGGCGGTGACGGTTATTCCACACAGGCCTGCAGTTCAGCCGGAAGTTCGACCCGGTTTGACAAACTAAGAAGTTTAACAGAGGAGTGAACTGATGGTGAACTTATAGTTCAGTAACCTCTTTAAAATAAGGATCAACGGCGCCCTCTGCTGCCACGTGTGGTTATTACAGGACGCTGGTGCGTTATAACCCGTCGACACTACTCGGGCAGAGGAAAGGAAACGACGCTTCAGACGATGTTTAGTTTTTATATTCAAAACTACATCGCTGCCGTTCTCCCCGTTGGTGGTCGCGCCGAGCGGCGGCGTGCAGTCGGCCGCCGGCTGGACTGTCGTGTCCGCCGTGGTCATTCCCCGCTTGTTTTTATTCAAATCCCACCGGGGGGAATTGAGCCCATTACTTTCAGCCTCCCAAGCAGTGGACAGTTGGAACTGGGCGGGTGCCAAGCTGTCTCAGTGGAGCCATACAACACACACACACACACACACACACACACACACACACACACACACACACGCACAAAGACATGTTTAAAAGGTTTCCTGTGGGAATCATAAACACAAGCCGAAGTACAAATCATCTTTCAGTCTTTAAGTTCTTGACGAGAGTTTCAAAAGCTCAATAAATAGTTACATCATTAAAACAAGGAGTCTGTCTGTAGTACGGTTGTAAAGTCGGAGGTGTCGGTGTCCCATCAAACACCACCGTCAGCTACAGGTGTGCAGCAGAGAGTCGTGACTACATGGGGAGCAACACGCCGGCATGTTCTGTAGGTTTCTGCATGCGGGATCTGTTTACTAAAACAAGACTTGACACGTTGGTTCTGGAGCCGCCGCCGCTTGTGATGGCGATCCGCACAAGAAAGCAAAGGGAGACGTCTGATTGGACGCGTGCCAGGGCTAAGTTTGGATGAGAGGACACTGGGGAGGATGTCCAGCTCAAAGGAGACTCACAAGGATTGGACAACACTGTCCGACATCCAGTTTAATATTCAGTAGTTTTAATATCGATGCGTTGTTGCTCTGCGAGGTGAAGGCGCATGTCTGCAGAAGGTATTAAACACACTCCGTATCCAAAAGCATCTGACACTTAAGAACAAGTTACATAATGTATTTGCTTAGCTCCCCGGGGCAGTTTACATAGACTGTTGTTTGCATAGCAAGTATGTTTATCTGCATGATGGCTTACTTACACAGGCACAAAGCTCAAATACTTGTACTTCATCTGCACATCCTAGTGTGAGTCCCGGGTTAACTTTCATTCAGAGACGTGAGAAGAGAAACCGGCCGGCTGCTATAAACAACTTCCCTGTGATGTTCGTCTTCTTCTTCTTTCTGTCGTTTCCTTTCATACCGGCGTCCTAATTCTGTTGTACATGTGTGTGTGCGGAACCCTTCCACGAGCTGACGGAGGCTCGCGGCGGGAAAGAGGAGCATTTTAAGATAAAACAAAAAGATTAAAAAAAAAGAAAGTCTGTCAGTCACGGCGACGGTGTTTACGCCGCGCTGTGATGTTCGCTAACGTGACAGCGCGAGACGTCTCCTCTCCCAGGTGTCCTCTATTTCGGGGTGTTTTTTAGGAGTACTACAAAGAGGAGCCATGTGACGGGAAGTGGCCGCCGGTGACCCCGAGCGTTCCTGGGGGACGCACGGAAGAAAGAAAAAAAAAATATCAAAAACAGCCGGGAGAAGCGGTCCCGAAAGATGGGTAAAAAAAATCGGAAAACACGCGGCTATTTTTAAAGTCGTCAGGATGGAAGAGCTCAACAATGGCAGAGGTCTCCCTCACACACACACACACACACACACACACACACACACACACACACACACACACACACACACAAACACAAGCAGGAAGACGCTTGTACAGTAAATTCACTCTGCTGTTTCCCGCAAAAGCCTGCGAGCTGTCGCGGAGGGCAGCAGGTTCGCTTCAAAAAGAATCTAATAAAAGCGTTTAGCTGTCAGCAGCTTCCTTTAAAGTGAATCCCGGCGCTTCGGAATAGTTCCCGCGCGACGTATGCGTGTCATTAAGAGGCTCGTGTCTTTATTTTTTCCACGCAAAAGAAGAAGAAGAAGTGGAGGTTTGATGTGTCTGCGATGACTTGTGAGTCTGATGGGTGGAGACGTTCACACCCGGCCTTCTGACGCCGAGGCTGTTCACACGTTGGAGGGTTTCATTGATGAACGTTTCCTCATTCTGAACGGTTTCATGTCGTAACACGGGGAAGTGAAGTCTAACCGTCTCGTCCTCTATTGTCTCCGAACTCTAACGGATCACATGTTGAGGTGAACTCAGAGGATCCGACCTCGTATCTGCCACGACCCCCCCGCTGATGTAACAGCAGCCTCCCGCTGGGAAGTCGCTCTGCTCTCCGGCCGTCCACAAGCAGGTGCACCTTCCTCCGTGCGCTGCATCGCCCCCCCCGTCAGCAGGTCACCAGATCCCCCGTCATCCTGCCAAACCCGGATCAGCTTCCAAACACAGACAATGTGTGTACGCGAGACGGAAGACAAGACGTGACAACAACAAGCTCCGCTCGGGGGGGGGAACTTCACAGCATCCAACCCTCATCAAGTCATGTGCCGGAGCGTGCGATCCTCATTAATCTGCATTCATCACACCGATCAGATGTGGAGTGGGTGGAGGTGGTGGCGGGGGGGCCGAGGACCGATGCCCATATGGCAGTGTCATAAGTCAAGCTGAAGGATCAGTATTAAAGGCGAGTAAATAAACCTTCTGGAGAGTCTACCATTTCAGCTCATCAGCAGCCATTAATAAGACGCAAATATCATTAGCCGGCTACAAATGCCAGCGGCGAGAGCGAGAGGAGGAAGAGGAAGAGGTAGCGAGTCGACAAGGAAGGAAGATTAAACACAACGTGTCTGTGTGTGTTGGTCAAAGTGTGCACGAGTGTCAGAAATGTACATTTACAAAGCGCCCTAAAGGTCGGCTTAATGAAGAGGAACTTCTCAGCGATCCGACTCGATGTGTTAGCGAGGTTCTTTCCTCTTTATGTTTTCTATCTGCTGCTGGGTGACCGGTGAGCGCTCAGACTCCCCAGGGGGTCCCACCGTCGATTCATTAGGCAAACACAAAAGGATGAGGGTTGGACCGGCACGTGATCAGTGGACGGGACGAGGCAGCTCCACATGGAGTTAGTACTAGTCAGTTCTTAGTGTTGCAACCGTCCGCAGGCGCTAGTTTGTTAAGAGGTTAATCGTACGCTGGTTTGAGGGTTTAAAAAGGTGGATTAGATACCGAGATGATTGCCATGTCTGAAGAGTCACCTGCACACTGTCTGAGGCCTAAATCCACGTTGCATCACCCGGCCACGCCAACCCTAAATGCATCCAGGCTTCAGACTTTAACACGTCTCGACTGAACCTGATCCTCCGTCGTTTATAAAGGCTCTGATGCAATTAGTTGCATGTGAGACACAATGAAGTCGATCCATTATGCAAACCGTCGGGGTGGAGCAGGGTGAGATCAGGCTGCTGCAGGTGAGGAGGGAAACCAGATATTCAGATAATCATCTATTTAATTGGTGCCCAGCTTGGACATGATGAATCCAATCATTCCTTCCTCCTCTGGTTAGTAATCCTCTGCTTAGGCCACAGCTCCTTTTTTTTTTAAAGACAACTAGAGCATTACGAGCGGAGGCCCACCGAGTCCGATCGAAAAACTTCCAGAAAAGGAGACACTCTTTGTGCCCGGGCGTCTGAGGAATGTTTCAATAACAGCGGCGAAAACACGAGGTGTGTGATGTATGTGGCCTGAGGAGGACGAGCCTCGCGAAAGAATGAAAAGACAAGGGAGACGCCGAGCGCTCGTCTAATTAGCTCGCTTGGCCTTCCGTCACGCTCCTTTGGCTATAAGGTAATGGAAGGTATGTGTGCAGAAAGAAGGAGGACAGATTGCCTGACTAAAAGGAGAGATGCAGCCAGAGGGATCACATGGTGGACCGTCGCTCTGTGTGAGGAAGGATCCAGCATGCATCGGGTCTTGTGGCGGAGGGATACAAGGCGCAACAATAGCAGAGGTTACAAGGCAAAACTAAGTCCGGGATTTACGGTTCCTCTTCTGGGACAAGGTCTTGGAGACAGAAAGCTGAGGGTCGACTCTCCCATGTGACCCGACCGCGTCACAGCAGTAACACAAGAGGAAGAATCACAGTGAAACACGTGTTGCGTTCGGCCCCTTAACTTAATTTCAGAGCAAATACCAGCAGATCTTTGGATCAGAAGCATTATATAACCAGTGATTTATCTCAAGGGGGAAGCTTAAAACGAATACTTTCACCTCCAAGAGGAGGTCGTGCAGCAGGTGCAGAGAGCGGTTAAACAAACCATCTTTCTTTTCAGAAGATTTACTCATCGGTAGCTCCTGTTGGATCTCACATCGATCATAAGTAAACTACAAACTTGAATTACTTGCTCTGTTTATGAGTTGGAAGGAACATCGGGAACAGCCTGTCCAACCCTCAGCAGCTACGTTAGCTCATACTTATGTCGCTTTTTTACATTCTTAATGTGTCGGCATGTGAATGTCTCACCGAGGAGGATTCGTAAATGAAAGCTGAATGTCTTTGACCCAGTCTGTTGTTTGAGGTGGTTCGACGTGATGCGTTCACTGTCAGTCGGGGACTTGTAAAGGCTACCTGTCTTTGCACCTTACAGCAAAAGGAACGAGCTACTGTCCTCAACGGGAATCAAGTGCAGACAGAAGGCCTGAACCTTTTCCAGACCGACCGGATGCTGAAGAGCAAAGTAATGAGGTCGTCTGATGTGTAATACAATCTGGGTCCGTTTTGGAAAAGAGATCAATGGTTGGAATTCACCTGTTGGCCCGGACATGCTGCTGAGAGTCGGATTAGCAGTGGACTCATCACAGCTTTCCAATGACCGAACCAAGACACACTGCGTTATTCTTTTTAACCAATATTGGAACGGATCCTAAAGGATTGGCTGACTTCTAGTTTCTGTCTTGCTGTGTCCGACATCTACTCGTCATGTCTGATCGGTTCGGGGGGCACAGCTCAGACCATTTAGGTCAAACGTTAGAGCGGACAACATACCAAAGAAATCCACACCTCTCTGTCCCCAGGCCACCACATCACGTGCCCCCCTGCCACGGGAAAGTCCCTGAAATCAGAGGGGCACTGCAGCCTGACGTCCAATATATATAACTTTATATCATCATTTAATGGAGAGAGGGTTGAGGACATCACATGCTTCTATTCTGTGAGCTTCTTTTACGAGGAGGTACCCGAAATCAACACATCCGATCTTGGAAGCTCTTCGTGCCCACGAATAAAATGCACTTGCTGCAGGGAGTCTGCAGTGAAATCCCGTAGTCAGGCAGGAAGTCAGCCGCCGACAGACGGCGCCCCGGTGAAGGGCACGGCGCTGACTTCTTCCTGTGTTAAGGTGATGAGTCTTAGCACAGCAGGAACCCATGCAGGACAAGACTGTGACCCCTGTCAGCCTTTCCTTCTGGAAACATGTAGAGCCGATAGCGGGAACCGTTTCCAATGACTATTATTAGAATTTATTTACTCCGGGGAGCGTTAGCGGTAGCTCCACATGAGCAATGTGCTTTGTTCTGAATTGCCGCGCAAGCATTTGGGCGATGCACTCTTGCAAATCATTTCGCGCACTTTCGCTAATCAACCCGGTAATTTCCTTGTGATTGAGAATATTAAAGCGCCTTTTCAAAGGATTATGAAGTGATTAAGAGGAGCCCAATGAGTTCTGGTAGGACTGTAAAACAACAGTACAACATTTTAACTAGCTAACAGGAGAGGAAGTGAGAAACTGGAATGAAACCGAATGTGTTTGCAAACAAACCCGACTGCTAGC
Source organism: Macroramphosus scolopax (assembly GCA_901007825.1). Lineage (NCBI taxonomy): Eukaryota > Metazoa > Chordata > Actinopteri > Syngnathiformes > Centriscidae > Macroramphosus > Macroramphosus scolopax. The sequence continues at coordinate 21,014 of CAAKHC010017929.1, read as the reverse complement.
TGTCATTTGTGTGTCTCTTCATCATCCCGTTGGCAGGCAGTATTTCAGGCTTGTCCACATCTGCCGCGAAGGACTAACCTAGCCAAGAGTTGTGCGCTGCCAGCCCAGGGATCAACACCTTTCAGTGTGGCTGAGCAAATAACAATAACCAGCTGGGGCCTGGGCGAGGACAGACGCTACTGTACGCAACTCACCGCAGGAAGCGCTGCACAGCTGAGTACAGTGACCCATATCTCTTACCAGAAGTGCTTACGGCAGGAGTGATTCAGCTTCTGGCCTGCCAGCGTTGTCCGCTTAGGCATGAACACATGATCCATTTCACAGGTGTATAACATTTGAACAAAGGATTAGGCTCGGGGCTAACCTTGATACCTTCCAGACATTTTGCAAAACAAAAGTAAAAGCAGATCTACTGTTAATGGAACTCATTGAAGCATGTAAGTCATGGTCCAGTCTAGAATGCTTTGTGTCTCATAAGGAATGAGCCTACGTAGATGAGTCTTGCCGGGTTAAAAGGCCCCATTCATCCATAGTGTCTTGCTCTAGGACCTTATGATGAAATGGTGATGGCATGTGGCTCATAGCCGGATCACTTTTATCATTGGCACGAAACACAAAACGCTCCAAAAAAAAATTTTTTTTTTTATACTAGTCCTGTAACGTAAGAACCGTCTGTCTCAACTCGTCTTTATTTTGACGGGTTTTTAAAATCATACCTTGTTGATTCCTAAATACACCCTCACACGAAACTATGACTAATGTCCTCATGACGATAAAGAGAAATTAATAAGGGATTCCAATTAGCTATTTAGCAATACCAGTAAGTCAGTGAATTAGGTCAATGATCGTCTCAGTGCTTGTTTCAAAGCTTTCTGGAGGTTGACCAGGGGCACAGGTGGAGAAAACCATTACATAAAGCCCCTTTATCTCCCTGGTGGCTGCGTCCAGCTGAGAGTCGGACCGGCCTGGTGCTGCGGTGACAGATCTTAGTAATCAGGACTGTCTGAGCATCAATGTCACTGCTGGGTCAGCCGCAACAACAACGGGGGGCATGATGGAAAACACACATGGAAAACTTCCCGACTGGCTTTATAAATACACTGGGGGGTCTGTTTGGTGTCGGGCCTAATTAGGCTGGATAACAACCCCAAAGCCCCTCGACTGCGATGGCCGTCAGCTGTCAAATTTTGGGGAAGACGACGGGGCAACTGAGCGGCGTCGGTGTGACAATGCAATGCCGACCTTTGTGGTTATTAATAACTTTGTTCTATATTCTCCTATGAGGAGATTTTACTATAAAAACTTGGTCACTTGGGGCAAACACCTACTACTACTCATCTACTGACATTAGGTCCAACATTCGGTCTTCTTTGCTGAAACAGGGGTGATGAGCAGAAGGAGGGAACCCCCCGGCCATCATAGCAAAACAAGGGTGACACATCTTCTTTGGGTTCATCATGACAAGCAATGCGTTTCCCTCTACACATTGATATTGATTAGCAAAGTCGTTGTAATTAGTCCACATCTCGTGGGTGTAAGCAGTTGGTCGCAGCGCTGATGACTAACTTTGGCGTCTGAAGTCATGGCTATCATCTTGCGATGATGAACCCCTTTCCGTTGTAGTGAAAGGAAATGGCTTCGGCCTGTTGAGCTTTAACCGGGACATTGTGACACTGAACACCTCCAGAAAAAAATTGCCTGGAGGTTCCTGGAGGATAGTCTGGCTTCCCTCAAGCATGTGTGTGTTAGCTTGATTGAAAAAGGGTCTGGCAGCAGCGGAAGTTTCGGAAAATGCAAATTCCTGTGCTCCTGCAGGACCTAAGCAAGCACTGGGTGCGATAGGCAAATGTTGATCCGCCTTTCCAAACAAATCTCTTCTCAGTTCTCAGATAGCCAATGTCACCTCTGATTTAGTTTAATAAACAAAGCAGCATTCAGAGAGAACACACAGAGACGTAGACTAATGCAATGAAAGAATGGAGGTATAGATCATGTAGGGGGGGAAGTGAGCAGGATGTGAGAACGCTCTCCTTTGCCTCACTACACTCCGTATCTGAGACAAAGATCTTCCAGCAGGCCGATTACCTCCGATCTGGAAGTTCCTCGCAGTCAGAAGGAAGAGCTTTGTTTGTTGAAGCAACAATCAAGCTAAACACACAACACCATTAAAAGAGGAGAAGACCACGTTCACATCGCCGCTGGACCGATTCATTCTCAGAATTGGTTGCTTAAGTGGTAGAGAGATGATTCCCATAGTTTACAGAAAGCTGTGATGGTGTGGGGGCACGTTGCCCTGGAATGAAGCCAGACTTATTAGCTGGTTTGGTTAGCGTGACGTCTGGTGTTGTTCTACCATCGCACTCAATGTTTCTTTGTAACTCTGGAGGAGCAAGGAGGTCGTCGACCAAGCTGCAGCTGCACCTCAGAAAATATTGCATCAGGACTGCAGTGCATGCATGTGGTTGGCATGACGACAGGCATGAAGACACGTTAGCATCAGCACTTTCTGTTGCATTCTGTGTGTGTCATCAACGGTGCTCTGTGATTACAGCCGGTTCCTGGAACCTCTGCCAGTTTATTTAACTACGGGACGACATTGTTGACATCTTTCTAATATCAGACGTAACTCGGAAGGCGACGCCTTTCATGCCAAAGGTGACGATGTGAATTCATCCTCCATCAGCATTCCCTTCGTTCACATCTCAACCACCAGGCCCGATCGTTTGAACATCCCGGATCAAAAAGCTACCCGACCTACAAGACCAAAGGTTAAAGTCAGCATCCACGGTCTCACATCCCCCCCCCTCCTCCCCTTTAACCTTCATAGCATCATCCTAAATGTCACCTTTGAGTCCGACAGGCTTCAACTGAACCTGGATGATGAAGAGAAGAACTTCCTTTTTTTAAGTGCAAACTTAAGTGCATGACAAGCATGACGATACCGAATGTGCAGTAAAGCTGTTAATCTACAATAATCTATTAAGAAAACACTGTGTATAAATGTCCTCCATGAACACACACAGCCTCTCCCCTCCTGACGCCGAGGCCGGTGAACAAGCAGCCGACCTTTCGAGGATGTCGGCTGGGAAATGGGTTAATGCTGCGGTCATGTTTACTGACGCGGTATTAGGTCACCGCAATCGCTGCTGCGTTCGCTGCGCGTCACGGGGAACGGGAGCGGACGCCGTCGCCTCGACGCGGTCAGGCTATTCTTGTGGAAAAGGCCAAGTGTGTGTTTGCCTCATTGATCCAGGTACTGTATTCTCGGGAGCTGCTTAACACTTGTAAACAGACGGTCGTGAGTGCCGAACAGCTGTCTGGATTTATGACTTTCTCCAGCGGACTTCGACAGGTGGGCAGGGGTGGATGTGTCGGATGAACATGTTAATGTGGTATCGGCCTCCGTTTTAAAAGTGTGCATGTGTCATTGGTTGCAGTGCGGTTCTGTCAATGTTAGCTGTTCAACGCAGAGTTTATTTAGAATTCATGCAAACAGCCCAGAGTGCAAATTTGCCTTTTTGACTGTATCTCCATGGGTCCCATTCACAAACTATATATATATATATATATATAATATACATGTTCATATTTGCATCAGTGACTCCTTCTTTGACCGACATGTTGATGAGCTTCATGTAAATGTGTCGAGAATCAGCTCGAGGGCTAATCATTGATCTTAGGAGAACAGCTCTTTTGTTGAAGATGTTCATAAGAGATGGAGTTTGCTCGGTCGCCATGGAGACGGCTCACAGTTACCATGTGAAGTCGGACTTAGGTAGCGACTCTGGGTCATAGATGGACGTCGTTGCGTCTGAAATTCCAGACCAACATGCCATTTAGTAAGCAACAAATAGTATGTGAAATGAAAGTACTTTTTAAAGAGAAATGTTAGCGTGTGCAAGCACAAATCCCCCACAATGCAATGCAGAATGAGGACTTTTATGTACATAAAAAAAAACGTTAAAGTGAAATTCTTTGGCCTTTGCAGTGGGACACACTTCAGCGTGCCCTTCTATATATGGAGAAGTCCAATATTTAGTCTTATTTAAGCCCTCGGACTGACTCTTGAACTCCTGAACGCTCCTCTGGGGTCCCCAGGTAGTTAACTTGGATCTATTTAGTGCCGGGCAGGTCACATGCAGCTGGTTTGTCGAGCAGCTGCCTGCCACTGCTATGAACAAAGCTGATTACAGACTGAACCAAAGTAGTGAAGCTGCGGGCGGGAGAACCAAAACAATGAGCTGGAGGAGCTATAAAACTGCAGAATTAGGTGATAATTGCTCGGTGTGTTTATCACCACGGGCAACCACGGTAACACACGTGTCATGCGATCTATCGCCGCTTTAAGTGAGCTCGGTTAATATAAATGTCTGTTATTACAGATTCTTGGGAGTATCGTTTGACCTTAAGCTGCGTACACGAAAAGGAAAAGACAAGGAAGGTTACCTGTGCAGCTACAACCTGGGATGTCCACAAGCGACCAGCTGTCAGCCACCTGTTTATTTTCATGCATAGCTTCAGTCTGTGTTAATCTATGGACACAGAATTATCTGACCGGCCAGACCATGAAGAAGTACATCGAGAGATGAGAGCAAGTCTGCAGTAAAAGCAGATTTAGGTAAATACCTAAGTCGAAGCTTCAAAAGTAGATGTTGCTGCAATCAAGCTAGGTATTTGCAGAATTTACTCCAATTCTTGAGGCAGTCCCTCAAGGCGATCCTGCAATATCGGCGTCACTGGAATAGCAACCTGAGTACCTCCGTACACTGCTGTCGCCGGCGGGGAGGCGTGACACCCCAACTCAATTTGACAATACAGAAGCAAAACAACTGGGATTAATATCATGTTTTGGGGGGTTCCTGTCAGCTGTGGGTCATAGAACAGCTCCCCCCCCGACTGCCATGTGCAAAAAGCCTGTTAAATCAATAGCCAATCAATGCTGCCTGCTTTAAACAATTGATGGAAATCTTCTAATGAGATAATACCAATGTTTCTGAAGGTCATCTGTTCTCATGACTCTACATGCTCTCCACTGTAAACAGAAAAGGCTGCACGTATCAGATGCTTTTCAGCAATGCATGCGTGCATAGCGTGGGATTAGTCATGTGGCAGGCGTAATCCACCACATCTGTGCCAGTGCATTAAACACTGTGGCTCATAGTGAGGATGCATCCCGCCATGACATGTAACCCCCCCCCCCCTTCCAAAAAAAAAATAATGTACAGAGAGAGAAGGCTAGAAATTATGCATCGTTTTGCTTTAAGCCCCATGCAGCAGGGATTCCTCGGCTTTCCCCGGGAACGCCACTGGGAATTAAGAGGGGGGGAATAAAAAAAAAAGGGGGGGGGGACACTTGTATCCAGACATGCATTGCGCTTACCTGTGGTGGCTACATCCCCAGCATCAGACGAGTGGCTGGTGGGCAGATCATTCGAGTAAGTGCACCCCGAGCCCAGTACCGCATAGATGACGAGTCCACGTAGCAACACATTCACCACCTTGTGGATGTAACTCATGGTGGAAATGAGCTGAGGAAAAAAATAATCTGGTATCCGAGGGGCTGGAGGATGAGGGTTCTAAAGCAAAAGGGACTTGTAGTTTGTAATGCAACAACAAAAATAGTCTGTTTTTTCTTTCAAAGCAGAGGTGCACCGATTACAAAAAAAAAAGAATCCCGCAGTCGTCTCGTGTCAGGAGCTGCCGAGCTGCTGTCATAAAACAGGAGCATGAGAAATACCTACAATATAATAGTTCATCGTGGGGTAAGTCAACTTTGAAAGAAGACCTCCCCTCAAACAAAAATGTGTTTACAGGCTGTTTTAGTGGGGTGACTGCTGCGAGCTACAAGCAACCCCCCCATGATAATAGACACACATTCAATGTATATGAACGCCACACAGGCAGATGAAGAAGGAGCCTTTTCTGTAGGAATCCTCAGTTAATAATGATAATTAAAAAAAAAAAAAAAACAGCAAGCTGTCTACCGCGGATTCTCCGTGAGCATCGGATAAATCCTCACGTCGGCCTAGGAGTTGGAAGAAAATAGTCTCTGTACTTCCACGTACAGTACACAAACACCGGGGACAGCCTCAGCATATTGAACACGCAGCGTCTCGTAGGTCCGCCTCCTCAAACCGAAGCAACAAATCCCATCGCATCAAGAAATACTTCCTCCGTTTGCCTCTAATCCTCCCGCGGTCGCCGTGAACCGGCCTCCTGCGTTGGCTAGATGAAGTTGTAAGTCAGCTTTTCGCGGCTCGGTGTGATACTGTATCCCCCCACCCACCTCAGCCGGGTCATGTCAGCTGCTGCCCCGCCGCGCCGGCTGATGCAGAGTCGGGAAGGAAAGCCGAGCAGGGCGGAAGTCGGTATGCAAAATGGTTTGGCATCATGAGGAGGAGGAGGAAGAGGAGGAGGAAGGGGGGGTTCAGGACTTTAATTTGCCCCCAGCGGATCTGGATCACTTTTTAAAGCAACATTTTTTTTTGTCGGATGGTCATGTTGAGCTGCGGCGCATCACGACCCGGGTTAGCCGACATACGCCTCACTGACGCCGGGTGTTTTAGAGCCGAGCTGCGGCTGTCTGCCGGATGAATATTAAAATAATAGATTAATTCCTCCAGAAATGTAACATTTTTCTCTCTCTGTCTTACAAACTCAGACGATGATACCCCGAGTCATTGTTCTCCTCTGCGGACACATCCGAGTTCTCCTCATGCTCGGCGCTCTGATTGGCTGCGGTGTCCCAACATGGCAGCACCTGATTGGCTGCGTCAAACAGCAGGGTCTTCTTCCCCCCCCCTGTTTGGAAGCTGCTCAGCGCGGGAAATAAAATGTTTTTAAAGGATTGTACCGGCGTTTTATACTTGATTATACCTCTTATACCTCAGAATTTTTCATTATACCGGAAGAAACACACATACCCCAATATTAAAATATAGTCCCATATATGAATATAAAAAATAAAATATGCCGTGCTACAGACACACACACCACTGAAACAATTATTAGTTGAAACAGAAGTTGATATATAAATGTCCAAACACATAAATATATTAAATATACAGTTTTTATAATTTATACATTTTTTCAATCAAAATCAAAATAGTAGACATCTTTTTCTGTGATCATTTAAATTGTTGATTTCTCTTTAGAAAGTCAGTGAAAGGCAATAAGAAGAAGAATGCGATGCAACACATCAGCCACCAGGAGGGACCGCACTGTAAGCAAACTACACAGCAGGTAATACTTGTCTCAAGAAGAGCAGGGGGCCACAAGAGGTGCACGGCTGATAAAAGAGTCGGCCGTGGGAGCAAACAGGTGTCAGATGTAGCGGGACCTGAGGGAGAGACGAAAGGGAAGAGCAGCAGAATTCGATACGAGCCCGCATAGGGGGCAGCAGGGAGGAAGGCAGCCAGCGAGGGAGGAACAGAGCAGATGCTACATGTGGAAGGAGGCCTGTGGGCGGGACAGTCCCTAAATCCTGCTACCTGTCACTTACCCGGCCTGTCTTCCCTAGAAAAGTCTTTGGTGAGCTTTCGGAGTACCGAACACCCCGTCCAAATATTAACCCTGTCAAACAGAAACTGAGAGAGCTGTCAGGAGAGGGTTCATACGGCGACCTGGCGCAAGTGACTCCAAAAAAACTTCATTCATCCGGATGTGTCGGATGAAAGAAAGAATATAAACAATTGCATTTGAATCCAACAGCTCGCACGCTGTTTTATTTTTAACAGATCAGGACATTCAGGAATTAAATGCATCAACAGTGAAATGAAAACAGTGAAATGAAAACATCCATAAATACAACACAGGTCCTTGTGACTTTAATTCAGTTGGCTTTGGACGATTTCTCCTGACGCGCCGGCGCCGGCCTCCAATCTCCTCCGTTCATCAGCAGCAACATTATCTAACAGTGTTATAACAAGCAAGGCGCTACACAACAGAATAAAATCGCAAGGAGCTAATTAACACTTCATTAGCCAAGCTTGGAGCAATTACTGCCGTTCCATCGCAATACAATTACCGCTTCATGCAACTCATCTCCTAATGAGCTTCTCAGCTGATCCCTGCTGTGGCTATCATCTTTCCTGCAGAGCGTATGGCTTAAGGGAGGAAGGCTATACTTGCATACTGTGTAATATCTAATAACACGATATCGGGTAAACACTATTTCTGGTGCATACTTGAACCAAGATATCTTCATTATACGAGGGTGTTTCTTGACTGGTGGGTCGGCGGTGTCGGTGTGCTTATGGCATGACAAAGCAGCGTTTCTGTCGTCGTGCGCCTCCCGGTTGTGCGTGCGTACGTACGTACCGCGACGTGCACGCCGGTGTCCGCGCTCCTCAGATGGCGGTGGCAAACAGGAAGATCTGAATGAGGGGCATGACCTTCAGGGTTGAGAGGTCGGCGAGGACGGCCTGCAGTGGGTTTGTCAGACAAGATAAGAATATTATATATTATAACCGAGCCCATGAGCCCCCCTCACACTTCAAGATACATATTTGAGGGTTTAAAAAAAGAACCACACATGCATAAAGATGATCCTTGAGAAGCGACAATCCATGCTTAAGAGCACACCGCCCTGTGTCCTTTTGGGTTCGCTGGGTGATTAAATTTAGGGGCCCTATCATGTTTGGAGGGGGGGTCTACTATTTCAACGCCGGGCCTGAGGTTCTAAATATAAGATAAGGAGCAGTGTGTTATGATATCTTCTCCCTCCTGGGGGCAGGTGGTAAATGAGCAAGCATCTTAAGAGCAGCAGAACGGCTCATGCGTCACATCGTAGTTTAGCCCCCTCACCCTTAAGGGAAGGGGGGGGGTGACAGGTCGTTGCATGGTTTACTCTCCGTTTCAGTCATACGATACTGGGATCACAGTATGGGAGCGGGCGCAGTGTAGCATACAGCACAGGCATGTTCATTTACTGACTAGTGTATTAATGCAACATGAGTGACGCTGCAGAAACTTTGTCCTGCTATTGAATGTCAGATCTGCGTGGCTGGAGATGTTCCTGCACAGAGAGACGGCCACGCCAACAGTTAAGTGTGTTTAATGCGTCGCAGATGTTGTGAGGGATCCTAAGTGTCTTTAAAAGACCCGGGTTATTGGAACCGGCTGATCATCGGCAACTATTTACAGCCGCTGGGCAGACGGGACACGACTGTACTCAGGAGTTTCACACGCACACGTCCAATGGGACATGAACATACCTCGGCGGAGGCCAGCGACGTCACTTCCATCAGGTTCTCGGCGCGGAAGGCAAAGACAGCAGCTGCCAGGACTGGAGGAGGGAGCAGAGGTAAGTTGATGCAGGGAAGGAAAGAGATGAGTTCACTGCGGGAATGAATGCAAGAACGCCCACCTGCAACTATTTCCAGCGAGTCGTATCCCAGGATCCGATCCCAGAGGAGAAGCAGCTGGTCCGTAGAGAGATAGCCGGAGAAGGCCCGCACCATCCACTTGAAGGCTACACGCAACCTGAAGACGTGTGTTTAAATAGTCTGCATTTAACGACATTAATGTGTTGTTTCATGCATCCACATTCCATGTAAGTCTATACAGGTATTTAGGACATGATTGCTCAAATGCAAAATTGTGATTCTAGTGATCTGCCACAAGATGGCAGCACTTTACTGAGTATGATTGCACCCTGCAACACTCTGGTTCCTAGAGGACACTGTGGGGGAGCAGGAGACTCACGGCTGCGCTCCGATCTGTCGAAGGTGGTAGAAGAGCTGAGGCAGATGGGTCTGGAGCAGCCGCTCAAACTGCAGGCATAAGGACACGATACCCTGCAGGTGCACACGTAGTAAATACATGAGTAGCGGTTGGAAATTCAGCCGGCACGTACACACACACACACACACAAACGGCTCACCGAGGAAGCGGAGGAGATGGAGTGCAACCTGAAGAAGTAGCGGCTGTACATTTCCCTGAAGACGCTGTAGAGCTTGGACGGCTCGTTGTACAGGAAACACAAAGGTGCCACTGTGGTGCGAACACACAAAAAAAAAACACACTCCCTGTTATATCATGAAGAGTTCTCCGAGCATGTGCAGTGCAGAACAGACTCACCATACATGGAAAAGCCGTGGAAAGGGATCACACCTGCATGGAACGAGAGTGCACTTGTTACACATCATTGTATTAGCCTGTGAACGTAAGAGCAGGCGGTCATGCAGCAGGTGTCCCGCTGCAATAATCCCCTCAGCATCAGAACACAGGAAGTCAAGACGCAGGCTCACCGTTGGGAGGATACACAACGGCACACTCATCATCGCCCGCTTTCCCTACGAAACAGACGCACAAACAGTAAGGAGGTATTAGCACACACACACACACAAGGTCACCTGAGCGTCGCTCCCTGTGAGCTCACGGGATAACGGTGATGTGATGAAGGGGGCTCGTCATCTCACCCTGGATGTAGGATTTGGGAGGAGTGGCGCTGTTGTACTTGAAGTGCTCCAAGACGGCGGTGTCCCGGGAGAAACACAGCAACACCTGGAGCCACACGAGCATTAAACAATCACACACACACACACACCTAAAAAGGGGAGCTGCTCCAATGTTGTACAGAACTTTGAACCTAAAATCTTTCTTTTTTTGCAAATAAAATCGGCAGCAGCGGGTTGGATTACATGCAGGATTACAGTAGTTAATGCACTGCTATCTGCGGCCTTGAGCGGCCTTTCATCCCCTCTGGAAAGACGTCTATTAATACGGCGCACCTGCAGCCGGCGGTGCAGGATGTACCGAAGCAGACAGTAACAGAGGCGCCGCCTGTTTCACAGAGCGACGGAATAAATGGGCGATCTTTTCCATTACAATCATATTTCTGGGCCTTTTTTAGAGATTTCATTTCCACTGGCCACTTAAGATGAATTACATCAGTGGAGTGGGGGGGGGGACCATCTGTGAGGGTAAGAAAAAGTCTCAAGTGTAAGACAGCAGATGAGGACTGCTGCACGTGTCGAGAGCGTCTCTTGTTTGACCTTACAGACGGTTGCCTGGTTACACAAACAGTACAAGTGTTTTTGTCTCCGTCATGTCCTCACTGAGTCAAACGATTTAAGGGTGCAGAAAGTGCAGCGTGCATAACTTTGCTAAGATGCAAATGGTCCTCCTTTGTGTTCAGTGTGTTGAATTCTTGAATAGATGCTACGAGGAGAGCTTCAAAAGAAGATCGTATGAAGGTCGGGGGGGGTCACACACTCAGCGGGGTATTGAACTGAGAGGAAACAGAACACACCTGATAGAGGAAGTCTTCAAACACAAAGTAGTAGTCATCATTACTGGCGGTGAGCTTCACATCCTGTCGGCAGGACGTTTGGAATTCGATTGGAGCCCGTAATGAAGAAACATGGACATTAATTAAACCGAGAAGCAAAACAACTTCTTCTATCAAAGTTGATGCCGTGGATGACGAAGCGTTGTGTTGTTCAGCGACTGCACCGGTGCACCGCTGCAGGGGGACGGTGCTCGCGTACCTTATAGATCAGGTTGTCCACCAGCAGGTCGTGTTGTATGACTCCGGCCTTCAGCTGCTCGTAGTGCATCACATCCTGCAGCGGGAAAGATGACACGAGCTGTAAAACACGGTGGTGTTCCTCAAGTCCTTCACCTCCTTCACAGACGCCGCTTAATCTACGTCTCGCCGAGGACGGCAGGATTAAACCGGCAGCCAAAGAAAGACGGGCGTCAGGTTTCCGGTTTAAGAAAGCTTGTTATGAATGAGCGTGAGGAGAGAGGCAGCGCCGTGACAGTCGCGAGGCGCCCTGGCGACAATCACCGCCGCGGAAGTGAGGAGAACAGAAACGCTGATTCTGACAGCTGAGGTTGGACACTGCGGTAACATGGACAACATCAGAGGAGGAGAGCTCTTAAAAGTTGTGCTAGGACACTTGATGATTATCTGTAGGCAGTTTCACATCCTGACACCTCTGTTGAATGTGTTTGGCCGGGGCCATGCTAACACTCTGCAGAGTTCCTCTAACTCACTCTCTTCCTACGACAAGCATTATTTCATGGCCTCTGGCCTCCAGCGTTTACGTTGCACTTTGCCACACAGGCAGCCGGCCTCTCCGTTCGGGCTAACTGTGCTAAATCGGCAGACATTTGCGCGCCCAGGGCGCCTCACAGCGAGCTTCTGTAAACATCCCAGGACCTCATCGGTCTGTATCATCGTCCTATAGTGTGAATGCCCCGATGCGAAAACAAACAGTGCAGTTAGGATCCTACGCCGAAACAAATACCCCAAAGAAGAGGTTCAGACTGGGAATCACTGCAGCTGTGTGTGTGCACCGCCGCTTTATAAACAAACTCTGACAGCTGACAGTCGCCACCAGGGCGCCACTCAGCCGTGAGAGGGTGTGTATGCGTTCACTACCTGCGGCTGGTTGGTGGAGTTCAGGATGAGGCCCCAGAGGTCAGCCCGGAGCCCGGTGGGGCAGCCCTGCCTGCTGTACTGCTGCGCTGCCGCGCTGTCCTGCTCCACAACCACTAGACAGGAGCGAGAGAGAGAAGGTGCATTAGACAGACAGACTCAACGCCGGACGAGCTGTTTCCTCTTGTTTCTCTGCATGCTAAGCTAAGCTAATCGGCTGCAGCTCTGAATTCGGCTCAAACTTCTACCTCTATCGTATATTCTTGAAGTTGGTTTGCAGACGGCTGAACGTGATGCAAACAAAAAATGCATCTTGCATTTGACTTACATGGAAGAAAATATAAAGAAATGTTGTGATTTTTGCAGCAGACCACCACAACACTTCCTTTATAACAGTGACACACCTTCATCTCTTGCACACGGCTGTACGTTGATTCATGGGGATATTCTAATTAATAATAGTTGCAGCTCGGTGAAGCTCCCGCTTCTATCTGACCGCAAACTTTAACGGGCTCGATAAGAAGCTTCAGGATTTTAAAGGATGACATCATTCTTTTTTTACAAACAGCTGACTTGTCCAAAACGGTACAAAGTCCACTGACCTAATCGGAGAAACTAAACACCTGGATATTATTACTGACTCCACGACAACGTGCAGGAAACTCAACGTTTGTTTCCTCCAAGAAAACCTCACAGATAAGATGGAAACAGAACGTCTGTCCACGGGGACGTCGACGCGGGGACAATGAATCAAGGAGAGAACATCCGTCATTAGACGATCTGTCTGTGCGCATAACATAACAACGATTACAAGGATAATTTCATTACGAGTTAATGTGACAGGAGCTGTTGACCCGACGTGCCCGCCAGTCAGAACACCACAACACGCTTCGTTTCCCTGTTCGAGTGCACTTAACACCTGGCCTGGAATACGAGTCGAACCTCGGGAGGGAAACACACCCTCATCAATGCACATGTCTAGCATGGTGTTAACACTGGAAGGTTCTAACAAAGCAATGAGTCAGGGCTTAAAGAGTCACCTGGGAGGGTTAAAGAGGAGGATTCATTAACGGCAGGAGCTGACGTCAGACATGTGATTCTGTAATGATCAGTTCATCCTTATATACGGTAGGACGTCTTACCACACGCTTGTCCTGTGTCTTACCTTTTTTGCCGACTTGAACGTACTCGCTTTCAAACAAGTCTGCAGAGCGATAAAGAAAGAAAAGAAAGCAGAGGACATCAGGATGTGCCTGGCAGCGGCTTCGTCTTTTCAAACTAACGGTATCTCTTTGGTTTACAAACACAGAGCTGGTAGGACATGTCGCACTATCAATACCTGGATAATGTTTGAGAGATACCAGACCAGTGGATCCGTCCCCCCGGTGGTCAGCGGGTAAATAATTTATCTTAATAGATATTAGGGATATTTTTATATTTCAGTAAAAAGCTCTGATATATAGAGACGTATTCCTCAGGGTCCTAAGTTCAGAAGGGTTCATGTATGTGTGACAATACCTGGATGCATGAGTGCGTGGTCATCGATTCCCAACTGCCCCGTGGTGAGGTTCAGCTCTGGGTAGGCTCGCCTCTGGGTGTAGATAACAACACAGTAAGTAAGTCTCAAAGCTGAATAGAAGGACAAACTACGTGGAGTCGTGGGTTCTTACCAGCTGCGGGATGTCCTGGACGTTGAGGGGAACCTGGATGAGGCCCCAGTGGCTCCTGGCGCCGACGTCCTCGCTGCTGTCGTGGTTGGGGTTCCGCAAGCTGATCAACACCTGAATGGAAAACACAGCAGATGTAGTCAAAAGGAACAAGTACTTACTCCGTCTCGTAGAAACGCGCTTACCTCCAGGAAGTCTTTAGGGGCGTAGACCGGCCTGAAGCGACTTAAGTCTGCAAAGATACAAACATACTGCTGGTATCACACACACACTGTTAGACTGCAGGAAGGTCATTCAGCCGGCTTGCAGTGGGACTTGCAGGGCAGTAAGTTCAAGTGCCGAGTCATCCCCAGAATGAGGTCACATTAAGGTTTGGATGGAGGGAGGAAGGGGGGGTGCTGCTGCTCGTTATCGCAGAGCTCTCCCCCTGAGTAGTCTGGACATCTTCTACATTCACAGTCCAACGTGTTTACAGTCTGGGGACGGCTCGCAGTCCAGAATGTTATTACCCGCCAGCGATAGCATTGTTAGGACACGGCGTTACTGTATCGCTTTGTACGCGACCGCAGCTGGAGCTTATAAATAACCATATTTAAATGACAAAATATAACACACAACATGCATTCCCATCCAATGAGTGGTCCACCGATTTAGCATCGCACTCCCGGAACACTGCAGGAGTCGTAATCTTGATTTATCAGAGTTTGTGCAACTCCCTCAGGGGCCACAAAAGGCTTTATAAGACTTTTTTTCACTGTAGTTGAAGTCTTAAATTCTGTATCAGTTTTCCATCACAAGTGAAGGGCCAAACATGCGTGTTATGTCTTAGGACCTGGTTCATCTGTGCCCATCTCGTTCCACTTGTTGGTGAGCTCCTGCTGCTCCCCTGCGGGCCTCTGCGGAGGAGAAACATATGATAATGTGCTGATTCCAAACAAACCCCCCCCCCCATCTGTTTTTCATTAGTATAAAACCACAGAGACTTCACAGGGCTTAACAAGCCAGGGTTTGAACTTTAGTCTCATGCCAGAGTGTTGGAGATTCATCTGAATGAGCCGATAATTGGCATTTAAAGGGTAGCGATCAAACATATATTTATATATATAAACCCAAATATTTGCCTTTTGCACTGTAAAAAATGATGAAAGATGAAAATGCTAAGCCCTCTGTGAGTGTTTTACCATGCGGGCCAGAGGCACTCCGAGCTCCGTGCTCATGCTGTTCAGGCTTTTGAGGACACGCTTCTCCCAGCCGGCCTGTGCAAAAGAGCACACACACACACACACACACATACACACACACACACTAAACCTTTGATACGGTGTTGCAAATATACATCTCTGAATCCAGCAGGCAAAAAGACAAGAGGGAAGAACAAGTGAGGAGTGATGGAGATAAGAGGAGACAGACTGACCTGTGCCTTGCGCATGTAGGCCAGCGGCTCTTTGAGATGCTCCGGAGGAGCTGCGGGATGGCTGGGAGGTAGCTGGCTGGAATAATCAAACACAAGCGCAGGGGAAAAGGAGCAGTCAAGGGGTTTATCATGTATCAATGCTATCAAATGTAGTTTTTATTAAGAATCTGCGAGGGGCTGCAGGATACAAACAAGAGCATATGTGATTAGCAGAGGTAACCTTTCCCTTCAAACACAGTCACCGTTTCTGCCCTGCATGCATGCAGAGTTCCAATGAGTCACACTGCATCTTGGCCGGGAGCAGCGTTTGTCTCGTGTCTTCTCCCCACTACGCGTGCTCGGGGCACATTGAGTGACTCAGTGCATTGAACATTATTCAAGCTAATATAAACACCTATAACAGCACATAGAGCTGATTAATGGGAGACGAAAAGGAGGCGTTCGTCATCCTTTAAAAGCATTAAGCATCTTATGTTTCGGTGATTCAGTCTCGAGGGATCTGAGGGGTTTGTTTCTCTTAAAAAGGTAAAAGTCTAGGAACACTTGTCAGGTTGTTTATTGGAAAGCAGAGTTTTCCAGGTATCTGACTCCAATAAAGACTTAAAGTAATAGAGGCACATAAATCTGGATTATTACAGGTGATCATGTGTGTTTGAAGTAACCACTAAAGCCTCCATTTGACAGTGTTTGTCAGACAACCAAATATAAACACATGTTCCATATAAAGCTGGGGGGGGGCACAAAGAGGCTCAGTTTTACAAGCAGCGAGGCTACTGGGAGCCAATATGTTGCTGATTTTTGTGGCTTTCTTCTGCATCCAATGAAATACAATTTAATAATAATAACAAATTGCGCATTTTTCTTTACTCTGTATGAAATTAAAATAAATGAAAATACATTAATTATGGTATTCAAAAAAACACAAATGTCACTCACACGTGTAATTCTCTGTACACTGCATTCTGTAGTTTTCTTTCCCAGCCTGTAAATCACAACACAACATGATCACCACCTTTATTCCTCCTGTTGTTATAAGCAGGTGCAGATGTTAAAAAGGCGCATTCACCTGATGTTCTGAGGAAACTGCGCACGTCCTCTTTGAGAGATTCCAGTTTTATCTCGGGTTGGTGTAAACACTCCTGGGTGACATGTGAGGGAGAGAAAACAGGTTGTACAGGTTAGCTTGTATGCTAACACCACTCGTACAACGTCAATGTGTTCACGACAGTCTTGCGACTGACAACCAGCTGTGCTGTGCATCGTTAGCCGCATGCTAACAGACTCACTTTAGCTTGTCGCTCTATCTGAGAGTGTAAGTGGCTTCCTTTCAGGCGCTGGACTACCTGGGCGATAGTCAGGGACATCTCCACGCCTTCGTCCATCCTGTCTGCCAAAGCACGCTCGGTTTTTCACAAGAAACGACGCGGTTTAACTCAGTAACGATAACTAGCATCCGGCGATGCGGCAGCCGCCCCCCTGCGGAGGTTACTTAGCAACTGAGCGTGCAGCGGAAACAAGGACCCACTGCTTGGTTCCGACCTCATGACTGTATATTATAACTGGTCGAATCCCCACCAAAAAAGATTGATAATAGTTAGTTTACAGGCTTAATATGACTCTTACAATTTTCGTAAATAACTCTTTGTCAAAGTCCTGTTTAAGGTTTTGTTCTGCTGCTGTGTCTCCTCATTGTTGGATATCGGTCACACTATAGTGGTGGTGATCAAACCTTAAAGTATTGATGGTCATAGATAAAACTACCAAACATTATTCAAAGTAGATGCATTAGCTCGTATCAAATACTTACAACACCTAAACGCTATAGGAATCCAATCGTGTATTTTATGCATAGTTAGCACTTGTTACTTTTTGTGTGCTTATAAGTAACAACTTGTGGTTGACTATTTCTATACCCAGAGAGTCTATTGCTACCAAACGTGTAGATTCTTCTACCGCTTCTAATGAATTCACTAATTGACACTGACAATGCAAATTTGAAATGTTGCTTCCACTGCGATAACAATCAGATTTGTCTCCCCTGTGTGAGTTTCCTCCGGGTACTCCGGTGACCTCACACACATCCAAACACTATGAGCGGTAGAATGAGTTAAATAGATAATAAGTGTTCTTACAGTGATGTCAAAAGTGTGCTCCAACAGTTTGTCTATCGTGCCGTGATGTTCCAATGTGAAGCATCTATTTTGTCATGATACATATCTATTCTCATGTGTTTGAAAAAGCGTAAAAAATTACATATGACAGCGAGTCCTAACATATCACCATCTTGGAATAGCCCCAAAGGCTTCCATAAGCAGCCTGTTAAATGATATTAATTTGTATTTTGCACGGAGTGAGACAATAGTCAGTGATGGTCTGAGCATGTCTGAATTCAAACTATGTTTATCGCACTAATCTCTGCAGCCAACAGAGTAAACAAGCTTGAGTCAAGAGCTTCCACGTTGTTGTTGACATGAAACACGGCAGCAGGCAATGTCATCCTCTGAAATGTGGCAGTAGGCTCCTGGAGAAACTCAAAACAGGACCTCTTCTGAGCGGATTTCCTCTCTAAGGAATGGATGTGTGATACCAGTGAATCAAAACTCAGCGCAGCCAACGAATTGCCATGTTGCATCTGTATCCTGTGATGACTGGATGCTCCATAAAAAAAACAGAAGGAGAAACCCTAAAGGCGGGCTGAGCACTCTGGAATGCGACCACATGGAAACGCAGAGCGCCAGCGGAGCGCACCAGACTGACAGCGCAGGCAAACTTGGGCAGAATATATTTCTTTTCTCACCTCCGATTTCTTCATTTTAAAATCACACGAAAGGATCTTCACTCATCTCGTCCCTTTTTTTTGTCTCTCCCAGCGAGAGCATGATGAATGTTGTTCCTGTGATTGATAACACTTGAGGCAATTAGGGGAACAAAAGGAGACATGGAGACGTTTACGTCACTGAGCATGCTGATGAATTCAACTGATCTGAACAAGATTTTGTGCAATTTTGGGATCAGGAATTTATCGGAGTGTGAGAGCGAGCTGGGCTCCTCATCCGAGCCCAAAGGTACAGTGGATTTATCTATTCTACAATTCATATGAAACATGCAGTCGGGCAATTAAATGCATAAATGGTCTATTTAATTCAATGCAATGTGCATGTATTTAACTGCAGTTAGTGTCAAAAGCGCGAGAGCTCTTGGCATTTCTTGCGTCAGTGCGCATTACGCATATGGCTGAGGTCCTCCATGCAGCTGCATGTCAGCAGTGACACATATGCTTCATGACCAAACTTCTCCTAAAAAATCAAGTCAAGCTATTTATAGACTGGTTTTCCTTCATAGGATGAAGATGGATTCGGCGGGTGAGAGAAATGATGAGAGTTGACAGTTATGTCAGGGACATTTTCCCCCCGATGTCTCCTCACATGCGTGTCCCGCTTCCTCGCAGATATCAACGAGACGGTGCGGATCGTCCTCTACAGCCTCATCTTCCTCCTCAGCGTCCTGGGCAACAGCCTGATCATCGCGGTGCTGGTGAGGAACCGGCGCATGAGGACCGTCACCAACCTGTTCCTGCTGTCCCTGGCCGTGAGCGACCTCATGGTCTCCCTGGTGTGCATCCCCTTCACCCTCATCCCCAACCTCATGAGGGATTTTGTCTTCGGCACCGGCATGTGCAAGGTGGTCATGTACTTTATGGGTATGTGCATGCTTCATCCTTTATTAAATGACAATATGTTTGACTTTGTTGGTTGTATCACTTAAAGTACCTGTATGAATGTCATGCACATACAACCCCCCTGTACGTCCATCATGCCACTGCTTACTGGCCCACTGTTAATTGTGTTATATATCAGAGAGAGGCTAACTGCGGTCATCCTAAGGTTCATTTCCCAGCTTGTTCCAGTGTCCCGGAGCTCCTGCTGGCTTAATGAGCCGGAGTTCAAACCGACAGGGGAAACAAGTCAGAGAGTCTCAGTTTTGGAGGACACTGCAGCAGTGGGGGTCAAGCATCCTTTTGTTGTATCCTTAGCGTCACTACATTTACTCCTCAAGAGGAAATACGGGAAGAAGCAAGAAAAGAAGCAAGAAAAACGACTAGTTTGAGGGATCAAGGGACGTTCATGTATATGTAGACAGTGTGGGGTCCATGGTTTGGGGTGGACGGGGGGGCCGAATAGGACAGTGGGCAGATAACAGGCCCTGATAAGTGATCAAAATTAACATCTAGGAAATATACTGATCTCATGAATTACATTTTAAAACACCCTTCAGATTCAGGTTTTATTGCCAAGCGAAGTTCATTAAAAGTCAATTAATTATTGAAGAAAGTTTAACAGGAGATGTGTCAATCCAAGTGGAGGTAAACATCCGCTTTCTTTTCCCGCTTTCAAACTGTGCACTTCCACTAATCTTTCATTTTCATCCGATTACAGCTCCGCCAGGAAATGTGATCTTCCCTCGTTGTGCGTCCTTCCTCTCGCGTCGTCCGGGAGTATCACCCTCATTTGTCCAGTGTATTTGTTTACGTGTTGCCACTCTATGTTCGTACGCAGCGATAATCGGAAGGTATTTATAGGTGGTCTTGTTGTTGTCACTGATTGCGGAGCGCTGCAGGATGTGCTCTGTCGCCGCTCGGCAGTTAAAGTTAATGTGACGAAACGTTCATGTGCCGCAGCATCACGGGCATTACTGTAAACACGGTGACATGTTTGAAGGGATGGATGGCCTGCTGTTACGAGCCCGCGGCTAAATCAAGTGGATGGTTTGGTTAAACAGATCTTAATATAATAGTTTCTTCCTTGATCCGTGTTTAATCATTCCGATGCTTCAGCAGCCAATCAGAGCTCAACGCAGCTTGAAGGCGTTGACACCGTGTGTTTCTCTGTGCAGGCGTCTCTGTAAGCGTTTCCACCTTCAACCTGGTGGCCATCTCTCTGGAGCGCTACAGCGCCATCTGCAACCCGCTGACCTCCAGGTCGTGGCAGACCAAATCCCACGCCGCCAAGGTCATCACCGCCACCTGGGTGGCGTCCTTCATACTGATGCTGCCCTACCCCATTTCCAGCACCCTCAAGCCCTTCACCCGCCTCAACAACAGCACCGGGCACATGTGCCGCCTGGTGTGGCCCAACGACATCATCCAGCGATCCTGGTGAGCTCATGGGAGGTGCATGGAGAGTCATTAGACAAGCCCTTGGGGAAATCTTTGGGCGTTGCAGAATATCAGAGTCTAATCCAATAAAAGTGGTGCAAGACTTGCCTATGACTTGATTTGTCTCCTACAGGTATGTGTCCTTGTTGCTGCTGTTGTTCTTAATCCCTGGGATAGTTATGATGACGGCCTACGGTCTCATCTCGGCGGAGCTCTACAGGGGCATCAAGTTTGAGCTGTCCAAAAGGAAATCTAGCAGAGGTAGACGAAACATATGAAATGCAGTCATTGACACAATCTGAGTGAAGTCCGATTAGTTATGTAAGTGCTTAGAAATGTGCAACCTTAGGCTGTTTTTATGTTTTCTCTCCTGACAGACAGACAGTCCAG
>CAAKHC010017928.1:0-26548 GCA_901007825.1 Macroramphosus scolopax | reverse complement strand
ATTAGGTGGATATAACACTGGATTGCCCCCGCATGCACTTCCCACCCTCTTGTGTCTGTGTTTCTGTGTGCACGCCGTGTTTGTTGTTCGAGAGTGTGCATTTGTTGTGCGTATGTGTGTGTGTGTGTGTGTGCGATGGATAGAGAGAGCGAGAGATTAGATTCCCCACAGTGCGCTGCACTCCTACTGTAGATTAACTGCTCTTAATGTGGCTCCAAACTCCAAAAGCACAGAACTTACAAACTGCCGTTTTGTACAGGAAACCACACGAGGCTCCCCTGTGACTCCCAACCGGAGACTCACCCAGATTAACTGTTCCCGAAGCCATTTCTCGTTTGGCAGATTCAATTTGCAGCTTACGCTTCCGTACACCTTCATCACCGAGATAAATACCTGCACATATTAAATGCTAAGCAAACACAGTTGCCCTGATTTGTATTTTTGATGACGGGAGTTCAAGGGCGACCAGGTTCCACTCAGACAGTGGCCGCTCTCGGGGATTCAACTTTCACAACTGCTCCAGCACTTTCCGGCTGCTCAATATCTGCAACCGCAAAGAGCTAGAAATTACTAAACGAAAAATAATCCCCGAGGTAAGTAGAGTAATATAAACTGGATCAATGTCTGCTTTGTGTCAGAATCTTGGAAATTATATTTTTTTGGCTACTTTGAGTCCGTTTTAAATACTTTCCATCTGACAAATAAAATATTCATTCCAACCATCCATCAGTTGTAACGCGGTTTAACATTGTACTTTAGTCTCTGTGACTTGTGCTCGGTGGCACAATAAATGTGTGTGTGTGTGTGTGTGTGTGTGTGTGTGTGTGTGTGTGTGAGTGAGTAGTTGTCATGGGCGTGTGTTTATTGTTAGGCTATAAATAAATGTAATAATTTCTGAAGCCATCACCACTCAAAATTCATTTTTTTCACTCCACTGTTTAAAGGCTTTATTATAGCCAGAGGGCAGCTTACATGTGCAGCTCACATAAGAGCAAAGTAGAAGTGAATTCAGCCTGTCAGGAACTAGAAGGCAAAAGAGACGGAGAGCGCACACGCTGAGAGGAAGAGGAGACCGAAAGGGTAAAAGAAGGGTCGGCCAGATTTCATAGATATAATTGAGGTTATTACTCAAATATATTATTCAAAATAATTTCAGTTTAAGCAGCATATTGTTCTGGTGTGTGTGTGTGTGTGGGGGGGGTGCTTATTTTACAATTTTTAAATTCATGAGGCCCAAAAATAAGCAGCCGACTCCACTCGTGGGGTCAAACAGTTTTTCATGGACTAAATGGCTGATTGAAGATTAAGACTCTGTGTTAAGGTCAGGTAGTCACTGGTGGGATTAAGATAAGGATAACAGCCTCGGGGGCATTATGTCAATGATGTGTCCTCAAAAGCGGTCAAACCAAATAGTAAAA
Source organism: Macroramphosus scolopax (assembly GCA_901007825.1). Classification (NCBI taxonomy): domain Eukaryota; kingdom Metazoa; phylum Chordata; class Actinopteri; order Syngnathiformes; family Centriscidae; genus Macroramphosus; species Macroramphosus scolopax. Next base: position 25,130 of record CAAKHC010017928.1, on the reverse strand, counting down.
CCAGAATGAGTTTGTGTTTGTGTCTTCCAGGTGGCTGCGTCCGTGCATGTTTACGTGTGTTTAGGTTGGTTGGATATCTGCAAAGGCCAGATTCAATTCAGTCCAATAAAAGCATTTTCATTTTTGGGTCACAGGAAGAACTTGTTCGTGAAGCTCATTACAGAAACATATACACCCCATAATAAGGACAGACCATCTGGACAACACAGTATTAGGCTGCTGTACTAATTTGCCCTTTGGACTGATGCCCTGCTCACTCTCTCTCTCTCTCTCTGGTTCCATCTCTGCTTCTCATATGTTTTGCCAACTTTGTTTGAATGAGCATGTTTTGTCCTAAAATCAGTCACTTCTGTGGGGATTTGAGAGTTGGATTGAACTACATCCACTGCCTGTTTAGAGTGAGACTTTTGCTCTTTCTTTTACTTTGTTATCCAAAGCATACGGACCATCACATCAACTTTTAATGTCCTCAGGATTTGTATTATTTTTTTAGCCTAGCGATGCTCATCGTAACAGAGTCGTCTCACACGTCTCAGTTAAATTGCTGCATGAAATGGTTGTTGAGTCTTCATGCCACCTCTGGGCCACCCTCATTAGCTTCTGTAACTCAGTGCAACGCTATTAAAAAGATTAAACCTTTCCTGTTTAATGTCCTGATCTTGATATAATAGGATTTTATTATTGATTTAGATATATTGAGATTGTGAATGTTCAGTTTGGCTGTGTTGTTTCCATTCACTTCACTTGTTAATGGATTCTCACTCACTAACTAGGACTCTCAGTAGAATAGAACAGCCTTAAGGTGCATGCTTAAATAGTACATGCAATTTTTAGAATATCTGAAATCTTATTTTGTAATTAAAAGTACCTAAAATGCATACTATTAAAGGGAAAACACATCGAAACACATATCCCACAATGCAATGCTGGATGACAATCTCAACAAGAATGTAACAATGAAGGACAATAATGCTTCAATTTAACTCTAAATGTAAGTTTCTCAGCTTAATATACAAGTTTAGAAATAAGTTCATCATTTGTTTACATCGTTGTATGTAGATGGTTGTGTGTGGTGAAAAAACTGGTCCATCGCAGGTTTCCAGCATCATCATCATCATCATCATCATATTCTGAACTAAACACTGTGAAGAAACAGTCAGTGTTTCCCAGACCAGATGATGTTTCCCAAACCCAGTGATAAAAACACCCAGTTTGTGTACTGGATTGTACTCACAGCTCTAAAGTTATCGTTGACCATCATACTGGAACCAACTCCCCAATCACATGCTGAACCATTAACGTCTCACACCAAGACGTCACATGCTCCGCGCCCCTGTTGGAAAAACACCGATTCACAGAATAGAAACACAAAAGGAAACAACAGGCCACTCCCTCTTCTTTCTCTCTGTCACTTCCAACTAGCAACAAACGTTCCAGGAGTCAGGTTGGGATTTTAATGGCTCACACATTTGACAGCCTGCATAGTAAATCTGCTCTCCGCAGCCAGTAAGAACAGTTGAGGCCATCTATGATTTAACGTGTCCTCAACACTCCCCCATCGCAGGCAGATGTAGCTTAAACTGAAACAAACCAACATACCCGGACAGGTTCACCAGTCTTTTTTGGCGTTGAGACGATCCTGTTCAATGTGTATAATTTAATGGGCCTTGTGGTCCAAACTGCATCCAGTTCTAAATGAATAATTGGCTGACAGCATCAAAAACAAGGCAGGGCTGTCAACAAGCTGTCAAACTAAATAAAACAAACACTGATGCCGACACTCCTCCCCCTCGTTCTTCCTCTCCCTGTTGCCTGATTATGAATCCCTGGAAAACACACCCGCCAATAATGACTTTCATCATCGTCAATTTCTGTTTCTCTTGTACTGATGCACCGAGGATCATTGTAACGTCAGAATAAACAGGATATGTGGAGGGCAAGATCATCAGATATCAATTTCTAAGGCCGGGATTGACCATACTCATGAAACCATTTTGTCTGTACTCAGATTACCAGTGACCAGCTGGAGGTTTTACTAATTGGCTGCCCTCCTGTCAAACTGGCTGACTGACTGATTGGCTCCGAGGTCGGTTGACTAACGGACCAGATAACTGGCTGACAGACTTAGCGATGGTTGACTGACTGGCCAGGTGGGTGATGGAACGGCTTACTGACTGACTGACTGACTGATTGGCTGAGTGGCTGAGGATAATGCAGGCTCACAACTCCGAGCCAATAGACCAGCAACAGCTGAATCCTGGGGAGAGATTATCAATACACACAGATACACTCACATGTGCATCCTATAAACCCGTCATAAAGTTGGGGGAGAGAGTTGTAAGCTTTTGAAAGCTGAAAAGAAGAGATAAAATGAGTTTGACTCGTTTTCAGAAGAGCAAGTTTCCTGTTACGTTTAATTTGCACTGACAAGTATGTTGATATTTGGCTCCACTGTTTAATGCCCTGCAGTGGAGTGGATTATAAATGTCTGTTTTGGCACCAAAATGTGGGATCAAGCTGGATTAATGTGTTTCTTTAAATTTAAAAATCTATCAAAGGACTCCAGATGATAGCAGGATGGCAGTAAAAGGGACCTATTATGCTCATTTTCTGCCTCTATAGTTTTATTCTACGAGACCAGCTCTGCATGAGTCACAGTTTAATGAAACATGTATCTCGACTGGCCCTTTATGCTGCCCTCCGATTCAAACATGCCATTTTAGTTTCTGCCTCTTTTTTTTTCTTAAAAGCACCACTCTGACTTTGACAACTTCAGGAAGCCTGCTGAGGGGCAGCGTCCCTTTGTGGCCTCGCTGTGTCTAAAGCAGACGACCGTATAAGGACGAGCTGACGTCACCTCCACACGAAAAAGCGAATTTTTTGGGAAACGGAGGTCAGAGCAGCAGTTCACTGCTTGTTTAATAGGCACATGCAACACTGTAGTGTTATATATGAACAATAATAATAGCAGGGAAATTATTGGTTCGTTTTACTGTTTATGTTCAAGAAGAATCTTGTTTTTAAAAATGAGGATGGCAGTTTTTAACCAAACATGAAGCCGGAACAGATTTTTAACTCCATATAATGGAATTAAGGAGGAGTTGTTCCTTTTTCGGAGCAAACTTAGAAACTTTTCTATCTCTTCCAATCTCGGGGTTTCAGTCATCTTCCCCTTCTGGGGTCGTCAATCATGGGAACAGAATGCTAAACCAAGTGCAGCCCCCACAACAACAACTACAAGGCTATAAATCACCTGAGCTGGTAGAACAGTAACAGGCTGTACAGAGATCTGGACTGAACAAACCAACATAGCTTCAGGCTACTGTTCACTTCCTATTTACTGGCTTCAATGAAATGTTGAGGTGAACTCTGCTGAACCTGTGAACAACGTCCGGTGGATACCTTTGATTTGATGTTTTTAGAAAACGGCCTCTGAAACGTTCCTCTCTAAGGTACGAATGGATAAAAAGAAAATTCTGGATTCTGTCAAAACAGACATGATTTGTTTTTCTATTATTATTATAACAATCTTTATTACTTGTTGAATGTGAGTCCGTTCATTGTCTAGAGTGTGAGAGTGTGATGGGATGTTCTTTGGGAGTTGTTGCTGACGTACCGACTCAACTCCAAATAAAAACAAACAATACACGTAAAAATGAAGAAACTTTGTTATGGACTTGAATGGAAATGAGCGTCACCACCGAGGTTCGGCAGCAGCGTCATTACAGCACATCACTCACAGCGCTGCAATGTTACAATTATTGCTCGTTTGCAATGATGATTGGGTGAGATGGGCTTTCTTTCATTTGACTGCTGTAAGATTTGAATTAACTTCCCTGAGGAATATTAAATATTGGAATCAATTATGCAATGAAGTTAAATCCCCTGAATCAATTATGAGATAAAATTCAAGGCTTCTAAAACATTTTCTTCCCATTTTCATGAAGAAAGGATTTAACGTGCGATGTGGGATTTTTTTTGTTGCTTATGTCTTGTGTGATGTTGCTTGTAATTAGGAATCACATTGACAAGCTATCATGTTATATAAAGGAGGAGCAACGGGGCTCATGGAGAGTCTCATTTTTGTTGTTGCTATAACTGGGCTGAAATATCGTCCCTTTTTCATCGCCGCTGTCGGGTGAGGAGCTCTATAGAGAGAGAGTGAAGGTGCAGCCCTGAGGTACAGCTGCCGGTCTTTCGCTGTACAGTGACTCACTGTCTCCTTTGAATGTACAAAGTAGTATCCAGAGACGTGGCGGTGTTGGGCGAGCTCGGCTTGGTTGGACACCAGAGGAGGTGGTGGGTGGTCACTGAAGTTGAGGCGTGACGCAGTCAACATGAAGACAAAAGAAAGATGGATCAATCCTTTGATGACACATTTGGTAGAGAAGAAGTTAACAGCTGGATAAGAAGGAACCTCTGAGGTAAAGAAGAGAGTAACAGAAGACAAAACCTCTGACAGAGATCCCCGCTTGACGTACGTTAAAAATATCCCTCATTATTCCGGCTTTGCTTGTGAACACCGAACCAAACAAATCTGGCATAATGCTCTCCCAGTGAGTGATTTCAGGAAGAATGATGCCTTACTGGAATGAAAAGCATGATGTGTAGCACAGATGTTTGTCTATTTAGAGTATGACATCGCCACGCCAGCTCTCCCTTTCACACAGACTTTGATTCGGCTCTGTGATCGCCTCCGCTGACGTCTTAACGTCTTAACAACAATGCAACAATGCACAAGACAGCAAGGGCGGAATAATGACGAAACATTCCCGTCTTTTAAGTGTCGGGAAGGAGCTTTGCGGACCACATACGTTCAACGGCCTCAGTGCTGACAATTCCAATGAACTCGTGTTTGAACTGATGACGAGGAAAAACATCCGAGTCCCGAGCAATCGGACAGATAATGATCTGGAAGATTGTTGTGAATGAGCAGGGCGGGCTCGGCTTAGCGAGTGAATAACAAAGTCCACACGGCTGCAGGATCTGGAAGTAAATAATCGGAGGGAAGTTAAGCCACAATTTGGCACCCCGAAGTTTGATGAGTTCAAATGATGACACACATCCAAAGCTATACATTAGTTTTATTCCTATGTCGTATCCCCTTGGCTATAGGTAGACTTAATGTCTCGTCTTACCCTGCTCTCCCCTACTGATCTAATGAGAACAATTTGGATGAAGTGCCCCTTTCTATTCACTGTCTCTCTGAGCATCCATCCCTCTTTGTCCTTTCACTCGTTAATGAGAATTTAGCCATTTCATTACTCATCAATGGTCAGTTTTTCATTTCTTTAAGTACCAATCTTTCATTGATCCCTTCCACCTCTCTGCCTTTATCTCCCTGCTTCTGCTCATCTCTCTCGTTCGCCCTTACTATCAATAATCGTTAAAACATACAATGGCTTTATCCCTCCGTGAATATAATTATTTATGTGGCTGTATAATTCTCGCGCTTCCTTTGCATTCTTACCCGACACACTTACAGAATCAATCACAAACTTGTGCACGATATGTAAGAACCAACTTGCTGTGCTCGTCCTCCCCGAACTGTGTGACCTTGAGTGAATGCGAAGGTCTCCAGTACGAAAAACTCAACCTTTTTTTCGAGAAACACCTGCTTGCAGTCCAACCAGCTGTCCGATGACATGACTCCAGTCCGGATACAACGACTGCAGGTCTGGGACATGTTCAACACTTACATCAAAGACTGGAGGCAGGGTGAAAGGATGAGTGCACCAAAATTCCCAAGCCAACATGTTATATCATGACGGCTTGTCTGACGGGACCTCTGGAATGATGCATGCTGTCACAGCTGTTCCTAACTTTAGGAACTTTACTTTCTGTTGATTAATATGCAACATGCTTTCGGAATTACTGGAAAATGCACTTTTTTTTTATTAATCACAGGTTTGCTTGTTACTTCTTCTTCTATTCTTTGAGCTGATTTGAACAATTGGCTCAAGTTACCAAGTCACTGAATAGCATCTACTACGCCAGCAGTGTTTGTGAGTGTCTGTGTGTGTCCGTGAGTGTGTGTGTGTGTGAGAGTGTATGCAAATGGGAAAATGGAGGGAGCGAGAGGTTCATGCATAATGCCAAGGTGATGGTGACAGGATGTCATGCTCCTCAGGAGTCGGACCCCTCTGAGGCCAAAATCACAGGAAGGCTGGCTGCCAAGGGTTTACTTGATTTTTGATGTTGTCACCGTCTGAACCTGGATGCTGCTCCGGTTCGCTTTAACCAATTTGGAGCGTTTTGATTCTGCTTTATACGTGAAGTTTGTCGAGTCAAACGTGATGTCAAAGCCTGCAGCGTGTGTTCCTCGATCCCTTGAACCTCCTCGCAGCTCTTTAAAGTAAACTGTTTAATCTGAATAGGATCCCACTCAAGGTAATATGATTACTGCCTCTATAATAGACTAATTACAATAGGCTGTCATGTAGAACGATTTATGCTGAGTAGGCGCTAAGCATCTGACCCGCGAATGTGTGTGTGTGTGTGTGTGTGTTCTCCCCCGTCTTCCTATTGTGTGCTGTATTTATTTATTAATTTACTTGTTTTTCGTCTTGTCCTACCATTATCACAGCTTTAGCCTGCTCGTTTTCTTGTCTTTCTAATCTGTGATTACCGCATGCATCCAAAGGTGAGGTGAGAGGGGGGGTAGAGGGATTCTGTTGTCATGGGAAGAGCTGAAGGCAGGAGGAAGCATCCTCCGAGTTCTACCACCCTGTATGTGTGTGTAAGTTTAACACCCCTCTCTAAATGATGCATAATGTAGCTGTTTAAAGAGCTGTGGGTTCTCGCACACACACACACACACACGTAGCCACACACACACACTCGTAAGACTGTGGAAGACGGATGTCCTCGGCTCTCAGTAATGCCTCTCCGTCTCAATCTGTCTTCTTGAAAATGACAACGTGCCACGATCATGCAGGATATATAGCGCCACACATACACACAAACAGACACACAGAGAGACTCTCAGGCGGAGGTACGGATGAGGTGATGTAGACGCAAGTAGCCAAGGATTCAAATACGTAGTGACAGGGATGGAAAGGAACTACGATATGAGTGACGCAATCCAAACCCTCAAAGCAACTTGTTTCTCGTGTTTTTTCGACTACCTGCTCACTGTCTCTCTCACCTTCCTGCTTTGAGTTTGAGTCATGTTGTCAAACTTGTCCAATTCACCAGTGTGTGTGTGTGTGTGTGTTGCACAGTGAGTCCACGTCTGTGGGAGTGAGTGTATCAGCCGGCACCGTCAGGTGACGTCTGCCTGTTTAATTCACAATAATCTCATTGTTTCTGATATTTATTATTCTTTTCCTCAAGTTGCATAATAATAACTCTGCAGGTTGGTAAAACGGGCACATAGAAACGGTTGCTATAGAAACACCAGAATAAAAGCTCCCTTCCCTCGTAACGACACAAGTTTTCATTTCTTCCTGTGAGATAGGAAAGGGAGTTTCACTCTTTGTGTTCTCCCCTTTCCCCCCCCGTCTCCCTTTGAAACAAGACAACAGCTTCGCAGCTCTCTCTCTCTCCATGTTCCACTTTCATTCCATTTCTCACTCCTCCTCCTTTCAACCCGCTTCTCTACTTCCTTAGAGGACCCTATATTTCCAGTCAAATTCATCGCAGTAGAGCACTTGGCCGTGACTGACAGATTTTTTGGTAATTGCATGACCAGAGGGTGCAGCGTTCCGGCGGTGCACCTGCGGTGAAAATGTAAAAAATGGCTGGATTTGGAGGAATAAATTATCAGTATCAATCATGAACAATCAGATAAGCTGCTCTCAGCCCATTTTAACAGCAGTGTGCTCCCGCCACACACTGACATTTGGTAATGGAGGAGAAACTCTCCCGATGGTAAACAGATAGGTGCTGAGTCTCAGAGCACACGATGCCAAATATGCAACAAGTGTGCATCAGTTGGCGCCGGTTCAGCAAAATGCATTTGTCTCCAAAAAAAAAAAAAAGGAGGACTATGAGCTTATGAAGATGAAGCGAAAACACCTCTCTGCCTGCTTTCCAGAAAGCTGCAGAGTTTCATCAGCGTGAAAAGGAAAACCCCTCATACATAATACAAGCATGTGTAGATGACAAACAGGAGTAAGAACCGTCCCGCTTTGTGATTCGCTGCAGGAAGTCACATGTCGGATGTGCTGTCACGCCGTGTGTTTCCACCGAGGTTGATGTGTTTGCTTCAAACAGAAATACACAAAACTGCTTTGTCTAAAACGATGTGGTCTGATTTCCATTTACGACACAGGAGAAGCTCTGACCCGGCTTATTTATGTTGACTTCCTTTCCGTGTGTCTGCTCTTTATGCTCGGCCTGGTAATGTCACTGAATAACAACGACGTTAATGAACTCGTGCAGCCGGGAAATTATACACAAATTGACCACTGCGGTGTAATTTTTGTGTGATTAACCTGCTGTGGCGTGACCTTATGTCTGGTTATATCTATTTGAATAATTACACATTGTGCACAGTGTACTTCTCTACATTTGGCCATGATAAAGAATATGATTTATATGTATGAATCAGTTCACTGCTGTAAGCAAGGAAACATAAAACCATGTGAATTTTTCATAAATGCATTTTGACATCACGTTTTTGTTTTGGATGTCTCAGAGTACGAATCAGACTTTTTGGTCTCTTGTGACTTAAGTACGAATTTGATGGATCTGGTTCTCACAATGTCCATTCCTGTGCCAACATTCAATGGCAATGCAGGTTGTAGAAAATTGTCCAATATCAACATTTTATTATGTTTATGACCACAGGCTCTGATACCGAACTGCGTGGAGATCATTTTAATGAACAGTATAGCAGGCTATTGGGCCATAAACCAGCCAAAGGGAGACCTTTTAAATTTGTAAAGAATTCAAGGGAAAAGCTTTTATTCTTTTATATTTCTGTGCATCATACGTGTCAGAGTTTCTTCGTAGATCTACAGTAACGGTTCTTTGTAGCTGTAACTGTCCGTCGCTCTGACCTTTTGCTCACCTCTGCCTCCATCTGTCTCTTTCTCGAGTGCAACACTTATTGCTTCATCCCTCTCTGTTCGTTTTCCTGCTCACGTTAATAACCCCGCTATAACCCTCTTTTTCCACATGCATGCAAAATAACTTCTGTGCGCACATTTACTGTGTGTGTGAATCTATGTGATTGTCGCCCTCTCAAGCACAACCTGCTGGCTCATGTAAAACATCAATGTCCCTACAGATGAATAGTAAACCATACTGCAGCATATAGAGTAGTGGGACCCTAAGGGCATGTATGTAGATGCAGAGAGCCTCATCTCTCTCGCCCTCCTCTCTCTCTCTCTCCTTGCTCATTGTTTGCATTCATCTTTTCCTCTCTTGTGTCAGTGGAGTTGCAGGTAATTTTCTTGAAATATCTTTCTTTTTTTTTTGCATTTTTGTATGCATATGCACACATACATACTGTATATCTTCGCACACACATTGTCACACACACACAAATGCATGTGTGTCCTGTGGCCAGTTGTAATACACCTTCATGGAATCACGACCAATGGACAGCAGCTGTTATGCCGCTGAGTCTCTGTTTGAGTTTGTCTAACGCTTGCATGCATTTCAACTTCACACACAGTTATTACCCTAATCGCCCAGCAGAGCGTCCCTGTCTGTCTCCCTCTATCTCCCTCATTTCGTGTCTCTCCTGCTTTCAAGATACACAAATTCCACAGGGGCCGATACACTCAAGAGACAGGCGCTGGGATTCAGGACAGGGGACCTATAGAGAGAAGCACTGACAACGTGGATTATCAGGGAAATACTTTCCTTTGCTGCTAACTCCATTTTACCGTACCTCCAGTTAAAGCCTAGTTAGTACTGTCAAATAAAAATACTCATTGTAGGTGTAGCTAACAAGGTAAATACTGCAATTTACAGAACCAAAATATTCACACTGTAGAAAAAAAAGATGAATTACTTCATCCCACTACAATGTAGTTACAGTATGTGTATGATGACTTTAAGCTGTGTGACGGATCGTTGGACAGGACAGCAACGGAAAACAAACATTAGAGAAATGAATAGAATCCTATTAGACACGTCAACACACATTGGCATTATGATGTATACCGTACATGTAATATGCAAATATACCAAAGACCTGCATACTTATTTTTAGTTTTTACATATTTTCTATCACTACTGTTCTCCTGGAACAAGGCTGATTCATATTCCTGCCGTGTGTTTTACTCTGGAATGTGTGCAGACTACCAATACAATCTGCTTTTTTTCCCCCCGTGGGGTTGAATTGTAGACACACACAAAAAAAACATAACCTTGTTCAAAGACTGATTGGATTGACTTTTTCAAATGTCGTAATTATAGTTAAATGTGTGACTGCTCGAATGTATTCAATCAAATACGTGTTGTGAACAGAAGACATGGAGAATAGAAAGAAAAAGACAATGGGCAGAGAGAGGATATGAAAAAACAAATCATATTTCTAATACTGTAATTAGAATACTAAAATGTGAAAACCTGTGATTTGTGAACTCGGTCGGGAGCTTTTATTTTAGGAATTCAAATTTTAAAATCCTAAAAAAACTAAATGTTATGAACTTTTCTCAGTCTAACTATTGGGTGTATGTTATGTGTTCCATCTTAATCGAAAGAATCCTTAGAGAGGAGGTTGTGTTATTGCAGTGTGCAGGCAGAGTGAACCCCCCCAGTGTGGCAGCCTCCTGCAGATCCTCTCACTCTTCTGTTGGCACAAAGGTGACGCTGTGCTCGGGACTTTGACCGTTGATGGAAGCTGCTGTCTGTGGGCTGCCCTCAGCTGGCCGATAACTTATAAAAGACAGAGAAAAGACTTACAAATAAGTTTAAATCTTCCACATCAATGCTATATATATAAAGACCAAGCATTAAGGTGTGTGATGGGACCTGCGTCTGGAGACAAGTTTCTGTTCCCGATGATGTCGGATTACTGACAGTTGGCAAAGTAAAACTTCACCCGCGTCCATGTGAAACTCTCCTGGATCCTAATCACAAACCAAAACTTCGGCAATAGAAATAAAAATGTCTTTAAACAACAGAAAAATGTTTTTGTTTTTGTTTTTTTTAACTAAGACCAAAACAAAGAAAAGCAATTTTGTGATGTTTTTAATTGGAAAAAATGAAAAAAACTTTTGCAGCAAAAAAAAAAGTTATTGTCAAATAAAAAAAACAATTGATTTCCACAGGCCATGAAAAATACATATGTTGAGGCTGCAAGAAGATTAGAAAGAGAAAACAAGAGTAAGCGAGAAAATTCTCAAGGAAATGATTAAATGAAAATGTGTGTGTGTGTTTGTGACTTCTGATTCGTCAGCAGTGGCTGGGTGACCCAGTCTTGACCGCTAGCTACGGTTTATATTGGAACATCTCAGCAGAATAATACAGTTTACTACATAGTTACACACAAAATGCACCCAAGGCCATGTGCCCACACACACACACACACACACACATATACAGAGTGTTGCCTTCAACAGTCATTTTGCTTCTCTGTGCTCTTACACATGTTCAGCAGACAGCAGAGTTCATAGATTTGATATTGCTACATATTTTGACCAAACAACAATCTAGAATATATTTTTGTGCATGTGAATGTATGTGTGTGTGTGTGTGTGTGTGTGTGTGTGTGTGTACCCTGTGTCGTATTTACAAGTTGACTTTTCAAGAATGCGATTCAGAAGCCTTTTTCTTCTTAGCTTCTCCCAAGGGTGAGTTAAATATTGAACACACTGCATCTTTTTTTTTCCGTAATACGACTGCGAGCCAGTTGGGCATCAGTGATTTTCATTGACACATTTCTTCTAGTCAGATGGTTCTGTGTGTGTCTGTGTGTTTACCCTTCACTGACTCGGGAGCAGCGCTGCACAGTGTTGAGGAAACTCAGGCCCTCGGAGTTTGACAGTTCAGTTTTCTCAATTTCTACGAGGAAAAACAATGTTTATCATGCTTGTGAACTTGTGATGTGTATTTGATCTCCGATGCTTAAAGCAGGTGTGTATCTTGACAAATACTCAGTTTGTCATTGCCTATAGTGATGAAGCTTCAGAGATGTAGCACCCGGCTCCGCAGCTCAAAGGAGTTTCATTACAAGTTTGTTTGACCACGGTTGATGTTTTCAGCAAAGAAAAAGGTCTGATAAGCCCACGGTGGTGTTGTGGTACTCGATGTTGGTCTTGGTCTTGAGACCGGGCCCCAGATACCTTGTTGAAGGTCGTGGTCTATTGTCAAATTCGTGCTCAGTCTCAGGCGTTATTTCAAGACTGGTCAAGACCACAACTGTGATTGGATGTAAAACATCCTGCTTGCGTATTTGAAATATTTGTTACTATTGCTGGCTGACACTGGTCCTGTTCATGACAAAAGGGCAAAAGTTTTGTTTCATGTTACTGACAGACACCTGGTCTGTTATCGGCTGGTATTCGCCTTGTTGGCTGTCCTTGGCGAATATAATGAAATTCTCCGATGACCGATATTCAACTGTGTATATGTTCTGACAAGATTAATCTACCTGGCTGAAGATATGGTGAAGATCAGATGAGTGGAAAGGCCTTAAAAATTTACATTTTAATTTTCTTCCCTTGCACAAATCAAAAAGACAAGCAAACACAAACATTGATATCGGGAATTTCCCAATCGGTGCATGCTGGAAACGTTCTGTAAAACAGATCATCCCAAGAGGAGGTGTTTTCCTTCCACAGGCTTTAATACAGTCCAGCTCTGTGCGTTCAAGGGCCCCAGTGGGTGAAGCCAAGAGTAATGAAAACAGCAGGTACATACAGAATAGTAGTTGTAAGGCAATTCCCATAACAGTAAATCCCTTTCAATCACTTTAAGCATCTGACCCCCGGATGGCCAATCTGGATGACTCATGTTTGCTCTGCTCTCCGTTTTGCCATCACTTCATAAAACTGCCCCCAGTGTTTTACCATCATCTTACTGACAGCAGCTCCCCAACCCCCAGAACAAAGAAACATGGTCTGTTCTGCCGAGACCGGTGAGGCAAATACAAATAATGGACTGATAGAATTACAGCCGTTGCCCATGAACATCCACGTCTGCAGAGACAATAATATCTGCTGTGAAAAATGCATCGATCATAATTTGCGGAACGTTTTGAACAATGTTTTCTGCTTCCTTCACCGTTGTCATAGAGAGCTGGAAGGATACTAATGTCAAAGACACGTCCTCAAATTATTGTTTCTCTTAAGTTGATTACTTCTGTGAACGCTGTTTCCATGAAAATCCTCCGAATCGTCTCCATTCATTCATTTCCGAACAGTTGTAGGTTGATGGATGATTGATTACAGTCTCAGAACAGCGGTTACCCCCCTCCCCCACACCCCCTGAAAGTCAATCTGTTTTGTGTTTCGAGTGAGAATGAAGATAATGTTCTAGGATTCACACACGCAGAGGCTCAGAGATGCAAATGCGAGTCTGCACGCAATCACATGCAATTCTCTCCTGCACACCTCGCTGTCTCACACTTACTTGTGTCTTTGATCGTGTCCTTTTTTTCTTATGTACACACACACACACGAACACACACACACAACGCAGAGTGTGATACATATCTCTTTTTCCATTCCATGGTTGTCATGGTGACCGGTGACTGGGCATCACCTGTCTCTTAAATGTAAATATATTAATCTTGCATTGGACGAATTAACAAAGTGTCATCGGGGATCACAAGGTTTATAAAACAAGTTATTTTGGCAAAGTCAGATATGCATACAGAGTTTCAACTCATTCTGCAGTGACCAGCTTTTATCCCCATTTAGCACCAGGAAAAAAGGGTCAACATTTTTGTTTCCATTTACTTAAACTGTTTGACAGTGTGATGACAGAGAGTGCAAGAAATGGCGACGGAGAGTTAGACAAACAGAGTGAGGTTGTTGTATTAGTTCTTTGTGTGATAAATATAGAGGTGAGTGGGTGGAATAAAAACAACCTAACACTCTGGCAGGATAAGAGAGGAAACAGGGAGATAGATGCAATGACACCAGGAGAGAGACAATATGACACAGCGATAATAACGGTGCGAGAGTGAGGATGAAGATGTAATGACATCCAGTGATGTGGTGATCCTAATACAGAGATAATTGTGGGGAAAGAGGGATGCATAGAAATAATGAGTGCAGGAAACAGGGAGAGTGAGGAAACCGAAAGGGGGCTGATGACAGAGAAGGGAGGTGCAGGAAGGAATGGAATGAGGGAGGAAGAGATGCTTGGACAGAGAAACATGGAGGGTGTTAATATCAGCGTAATAAAAAGAGAGGTTGATAAAAGCTTGAAAAAAGAGAGGGATGGTCACTGGTGTGATACGGGGCTTACAGAGAGAGAGAAGCATTATGTGGGAGAGACAATTATTGTGACACAAAGGTTATGGGGAAGAGGAAGACGCTGATACATGGAAAGAGGTGGTAGAGGGGCAAACAAGAGAACAAATTCCTCTCCTCTCCTCTCCTCTTTCTCCTCTCTCTCCTCTCCTCTCCTCTCCTCTCCTCTCCTCTCCTCTCCTCTCCTCTCCCCTTTCTCACAGCCGGTATTGAATCACTGCAGTCAATAGTTCTACACGGCGTAACTTAGAAAGATGCATTTGATTTGTGGCCCAGCATGCCGTGGAAAGAGTGGGCCAGCATTTGATTTATGAGCTGGGGGCCTTGTGGTCAGGTTCTACCCGAGCGCTCCTCGTCTCTGCAGATTCTCAACACCTCAAATCTGAGAATCTGTCCGATTGTTATGTAGATCTTTGCACTGACCCGATTCCACGACTGAACAAAGGTGAACTGTGTGTGCTGTTTGCTCAGGAATTATTGTGAAATGATCTGAAATATCTCAGAAAAGAAAACACAGATGGGGGTGGAGGTTGTTTGATTGCTGATGAGGTTCGCAGCTCTTTGGAATGTCTGATTGTACGTAATATGGGAAATATCATTTGGCAGGTGTTTAACCTCAGACATGTCTCCCAACAGAATTGGTGTGCAGCCCAGTAGACTTTTATGTGTAATATTTTAAAGTGACCATAAATAACTAAGAGAAAGCCTGGAGGCCCACGGGATATAAATCAAACAAATCATACCATGCAGTATCGCACTTTAATGAAAACTGACATAGAGTGCGTGTGTGTGTGTGCGTTTCTGATTTGTTTGCATGCGAGTGCACACGTGCACATATGATTTGTTTTTGTCAGGTTCAGGTAATAATACAAAATAAATGCAGAACAGTGTCTGGAATATGGATTTACACGCTTATATTTCCTGTTTCTCACCCGCAGTTGAAGGCTGGGTCAGCCAGCGCGTTTCACCAAAAGCAATCCACTGAGGAAAGTGTAAACAAATCCCAGTATAATCACATACTTGTGTTAGATTTTCAAAACACAGGAAACATATTTGTGCATATATTTACTGAGAGCAAGAATTTTCAGTGTTTAGAATCTGTTACCATGACGATGAGAGAGACCTGCCTCACCTTGTCCCATCCAATCTGCAGTAGAGGTCCGACGGAAACTGAACCAGTCAGCACTTTGCGTGTTTGTCTGCAGCACACGATTAGGCTGCACGAGGGCGTCACTTATCAATCCATCAACACATGTTTCCATCATCACTTTTTTTAGATCCTGCAACATAAATCTCGGCTTGTCAATGCCGGCCTGTCAGTCAGTCCACCGCTTTGATCCACACATATTTCTCAAGTATGTCAATACCTCTATTACATGGAATGCAATTCAATTTGGCCTTGACGTCTATGTTCAGCGGAGGATGAAGCAAACTGCTACTGGTGATCTCCTCTCATTTCCACTGGTGCCACCATGAGTGGGACACTGATTTTAAGAAATGTTCCTGCTCAGGTCAAATGAATCTTTTTCCTCATGATTCATTTGAAACAATGCAGCAAAGACTGATTATTATTTTAAACAAAAGCACTATTATAGATATATTTTACCACTAAGATAGTGACATATATTCCAGACTACATAATGTCAATCTTACCTCTTCTATTTAATACAAATCTGCTACTAAATCCATGTTCTATGTCTGTATAGATTTCCAACACTGTTATGAAAATGTTCTATAACCACGTCTGAATTGATTTAGTCCAATGTAATATCTCAACATTTCAAAGAAAGTGGAAACAAACCATGGATCTTTGTTTGTTTCCCTTCTTGTTCCTACCCTTGGATGTTTGAGCTTCACTGTCTCGAAGGCTCAATGTGCAGAGCTTTTCACTAGAAGGTCGCTCACATTCATTGTTGAAGGTGTGAATGTTCTCTTTATCTCTGCAAGGCTTTGCATGCTTTGTGATATCATGAATGGTCCAATATTCAGCGTGCACAAGGAGGATGTGGAAGCTTGAAGCTCCCAGCGCGCTGACACCGAGAATGGACTTTACACTGAAGTGTGCAGCTGTTCATCTCGTGAAATGACATTTTGGGATCATCATACTGGTATTTATCATGACGAGTATCTTTGTCTGCATTAATATATGTGTGAAGGGGCTCTTTAATGGCCCGTGCTTCACCCCTCCTCCACGTTCTCTGAAGTCAGCCTGGTAGTTTTTGTCTAATCCTGATAACAGACAAACCAACGGCAATGACAACATATGTCGTCTGATTTAGACAGCGAACATAACCTTTGGATGAGTTGACCATATGGTTTTCAGTTACTGGACAATCTCCCTAACAAGCATCACTAAGATTCAGAATTATAAGCATGACATAACTCGGCATTAACAAAGAAGCCGGGCAAAGTGCTTTTTTACTGAAATGCCCTCAGTGTGGTGCTACAATATGGCATCCTGCGTGATGCAAATATCCACTGAATTCTACTTCTACCATCTGCTCAAAGGGCGCAGAGGGGGATCTGGCAGGAGAAGAGTCCATGGACAGAAGAGGGAGACTACTGGAGACAGAATGAAAGACAGACACATAGACAGCTCAGAGGGAGAGGTGAATTGGGTTGGAAAGACAGCGGAGAAGAATCTGAAATTAATCTGGACACTCCAGATGGTTTGATGTTGGTGCGTGTGTGTGTTTGTGTGTGTGCGTGTCTGCTGCGGCCAGCTGATCCATTTAGGCCCTCGTACAGGTATATGTGGGTTGTGTTACTTCAAACAAACAAGAACATCTGGTATGTGCACAATGAGCAGAGATCTGATCTCATTTTTGATGGGAGAAGACAGTCGTAGATACAATAGTTGTTTATTGTGTGTGCGGCACAGTCGAGTGTGGAAAGAAAAGAGTGTGTTCACAGCAATATAAGGTTAATAAATCCATAGACGTGGCTATCTGACAAACAATTACAGCTGGCTTTCCTGGTCCACACACACACACACACTGATACGTGTTCTGTACTTTCTAGCAGTGTCAAGCGTCGCCTGTATGAAGTCTTGTAGCATCAATTGAAAGACGAGTGCAGGTGGTTTGTGGACGGGGCCGGAGGAAGGAGCTGGAGTTGAGTAACAGTGTTCCGTACCGCAGGTCCTCAATCACGCAATGTCCTGCAGTTACTCGCTTGGTGTTTTGACTTCTATCTGTACATTTATGGCCACTTACGCCTTTGCAAGAAAACTGTGCAAAGTGGAAATCGCACGCTTTTTCTCAAGTCGTTTTTTTTGTTTGTTGTTTTGTCTAATTCAATTTTCAGCATGTAAAGCTCGGTTAGCTTTCAAAGGCCTCCTTCAAATATTGTCGGCTTTGGTTTGGCTTACCTACAGCAGCGCGGCGCCTCACATATTTTCTATGCTACTTTCAGCATTGCTTCGTTATGGCTTAATTCTGCTCCTCGTTTTTAAGCAGCAGGTAAACTTTCAACACATTCGTAACACACCAGCTTAGCATTTGACGACTCTGAAAGCTGCTTTCTATCTGATGCCTCTCGCCTCAACAAACGTCTCACTGCTGTTCATGAATTCTTCAAAACCGTCCACATAGAGTTGCACACACATACATGCCTTACCTACTTATATACCTACACTTTCATGTACTGTATGCCAGTACATGGTGAGTCATCCTTAGTAACCGTTCCTAAAATGTGTTGGCTTTGTCGTCTGTCATTCGTATTTAATGATTAACACCTTACACTAGACGGCTACACAACATGATGCGCTGTGTAAGTGCACATGTCATGGGAAGTTACTTCTGGCCAGCAGACTGTAAAGCGTTGAAGCATTTGGCACATGCTACAGCGTCATGGGAGGCTCAGGGCCATGTTTTGCATAATACTGGAGTTGCATGTGCAGAAAATGGGTTATACGTGACTGCTGGGCACGTAGGACATAAAGCTGTGTTCCAAATTTCATTTCAACTAAACAATCCAATGTATTAATTCGGAAGGTTTTGGGGAACAGGACATAAATAAAAAAAATCTTTTACTGAACCCTGTAACAGACCAAAGCAGGATAACAAAGTGTGTCCCTGAAGTACGAAAGTTAGCAATTAGAACTTATAGAGGCACGATAGAAGTTTAAAATCGTTATATTCTAATGTGATTTTGTGTTGTTTATGTCTTCCAGCGGAGCCTTGTGGCGGTGTGGTCCAAGGCCTGAACGGTACCATCGAATCGCCGGGTTTCCCCCACGGCTATCCCAACTACGCCAACTGCACGTGGCTGATAATAACAGGGGAGAGGAACAGAATCCAGCTAACCTTCGTCACACTGGCACTGGAGGAAGACTTTGATATTGTATCAGTTTACGATGGACAACCGTTGCCTGGCAACCTAAAAATGAGGTTAGAAATCATTTTGTTTATTTTTTCTTGGTCTGATGTTCTCTCATGCTCCTGGTTGTACTGTCAGTCTTGTATTCATGGTCCAACCTGACAAGGCCTAACCTCCCTGACTGATGCTGTTCAACCGGAGCTGCAGCGCTTCAAAGACAAAACGTTGACATGAGGACAACAACATTCAGTATATCTTTTGACACATGGGCTCTTAATTTTTTTTTTTATCTTGGTTAGGCCAATAACACAGTGAATATGCTGTCACAGACGACTGTCAGCTTAGAATTCTGAGGATTTTCTGTCATTGCGGATGATTATATAAGATTTTGGGTCACTTTTTTCATGCTGACAAAAATAGTTTTAGATTAAAATCACACTTTTTGAACTTGGATGATCTGATGTTTGCTTGAAAACAGTCCAAACACATCTGAAATAGTTACAATAACATCTATAATGATCTATAATGTTCATCTATATTCTTGTATTTCGCTCCAATGGACTCTTCAGCTGTTTGACTGACTGACGTTGACAATCTTCATTATGCAGAAGATTTGCAAGACAGTGATGTTATTTGTTTGTTTATTCAGTCACTGATCAAAGTCACACAATGTGTCAACATCATTCTCCATGTTTGCATATTCACCTGACAATTATCACTCGATCATTAAGAGAATCCGAATGATGTGAGAGGTTTTATTATTTTACTTTGCGCCTGTGGAAGAGAAGAGAAATGTAAGTGCCTCGTAAAAATCAAGGTGCAGATCCGGAGATGACAGAACAATTATTTGTTTCCATGGCAGCAGATATATACTGCATATAAGCTATTAGATGTACCGTCTCTTCTTCAGGTGGTATCACGGTTGTTAACATGGGGGGCTCGATCGGAGAGGATTTAACGACACAGGGACCAGAAGGAAAGTCAGTGACTCATTCCGATGGTGGAGACTCCTGGGAGGAGTGATTATAATCCACACAACACATACGTGTACACGCTTTTAGTAGGCAAGGAGCAGGAGCCAGTAAAGGAAGGAAATAAAGCACATGAGGAATGAAATGTGCTGCGGATGCACATTTTAAAACAGTCTAACCGGTTTATAGTTGTTCCAACGAAATTGTCACTTGCTAACATCAATTTAAATTTCCAGTGCACCAGAAGAAATGTGGCCTGTGTCGGCTATATATAAAACGATGAACTCTTAAAGAATAAATGAATAAATAAATACACATTTTCAGTTTCTACAGTACACTTCAAACGAAGGATTCCCTTATGTTTCCGCTGTAGTCGGAATTCAAGCTCACAGTAAAGCTGAGTCACTGAATAATATAGAAGTGTGGGAGAGTTCATGCCATTCTTATAAGAGCAGTGCACTGTAACTACAGTCATCCTGCAGCCTTCTGCAGCCGCGCCATCAATGGCAATGTTTTGTCATACAAAAATAAAAAAAAACATTCTTTTCAAAATGAAACCGGTTGCAGCTCAAACTATGAATTTTTAATAAAAAATCTGTTTTAATTGAATCATTTACACCAGTAATGGAATTCAAATTGTATAATTCAACAAAGAGTCTGTGTGTACTACTAAATTAGAGATATTTCATGAAACATTTCAACATGCAACTGCTTCAACTCACTCGGTGTGTAAAATGTAACATCCACTTTTTTCAGACGTGGAGACTCAAACTAGTTTATCGTCCCGGGTCGGCAATAAGTGATGCTTAGTGACGAGCCGACACGTCTGATACGGAAGCACAATGCATGCTTTTGCATCGGTATGAGGTGCAGCAGCTGTCCATTATCTCCGGAGTGAAGCCTGTAATGTGAAAATGAGACGCACAGAGCAACTGCTCCAGCTGTAGCTATAAATCAAGCGAAGCCTCCAGGCCGGCCGGAGAGTCCAGCTCAGCTCGCAACCCTGCGTACATCAGCTGATCCAAAGCCAGCCCACATCAGCTGACTGGAGTTATTCCCTCCGTGCACCTCATTGGCACATGTCATTCAGGGAACCCTATTTAAGCTGCTTTAGTCTGCCTACTCCTCTGGCTTCATCTGCATGCCACTTTGCAACCCACCTCCACTCCAGCTCCTCCTTTACATGCTGTGTCTGCCTTAATCAATGTCACTTCTGTTGTCACTGTCGCTGTTCGGTAGCATGTGGGTGGCTGTTTGCTGCTGCCTCAATGCAAGGACAGGGAAAGTCCAAGAGCAGAGCCATACCATCAAATTAAACTCAATGCACATGGCAGAAAGTTTCTCTTTTTGACCGAAGTGCACCTGACTGAGCCGTTCCCAAAACCATTTTTAAACTATTTAAAATGGTTTTGGGAAGTTTTGCAAAGACTTTATGGTCACTGTTTCCATTACAGTTTGGCTTTTTGTTGCCACTTAGAAACACATGATGAAAGTTTCGTGTTTTTCCGTGCACAGTTTTACTTTACGGAGGCAGACAGTTAAGAGCATCTTATATTGAAGCTCAAGGGTTTAAATTTCAGTTATTTTAAAAGCATCTCAGACGAATACCAAAGGTTTGCCTTGTGTCTTCGACTTGGTTAAACAGGTTAATACAATCCAGTCGCTGATTGTGAATGCATTATACATTTGTTTGACATTAAGTGGGCTTAAATAACACGGATGCCAATGTTTGCATCATTGACATTATCAACAAGAATGCAAAAGGAAAAAAAAAAAATAAGCCATTGAGGAACTGGCAACATCGGCATGGGTTGAGTTGCAGGGAGGGTAGTTAGAACGGCATCTAAGGAGCTGGCATACTGTGGGAAGCTTATTCATAGCAGCGCTTGTGTGTAGGAGGAATGAGCTACGAATGCAGCACATAGTGTTTGAGGTTGGTGGTGCGGTTATGGATAATACTGGGCTTTTCCTTCAAACATTATATAGCTGTATTATGTGTCACTCTTTGAGTGGAAACCTTTATTTTTTTTTCTGGCGAGAGGAGAATAAAGCCGACCGCAGGATAAACTAGACTAGTAGGTTTGTGTCCTTATTTAACAGAAATAACAAGTTTCTGTCTTCGATCATTCACTTTCTTTTATATAATGCAATAGAAAAAACAATCATATATAAAGATTTATGTGCCGTTATAACCAAATGATATAGAGATAAGACTGAAACTCTGGGAGTGTGGACTGGATCTCCTGTTTTAAATCCCCCAACCTTTTGTGTTTGGACATAATCAACATGTTCGTTGTCCGAAAATCAGGCTGTGTTTCATTTAGGAGCCTTTTTGTTCTGTGCTGAAGACAATTTAACAAAGGCGAGCTCGTCAAGTGCTGCACCTTGGACTGCCGCTGACTGTGTGTGTTAGAAATTGTTGGCCTGAAGCGTGCTCCTCGCTGGGATCTCGGATCTACCAGCGTGCCGTCTGCAGGCCTTGCACAAGGTGAGTTGACAGCTGCAACAAAAATTTTCCAGCGCTCTCCAAATCTGCAGCTGTGGCGTGACATTAAAGAGGTGAAGTGCACTAGCGACTCACCTGTGCTCGGCTCCTCGAAGCAGCTCTCGCGTCACCTGCTGCTCATGCTCCTTCCTTGGCCCCGATTTGTGTTTGTGTCTTTCCTCCTGTGAAAAGCCGTGTTGTTGTTTGATACATGACTGAGGTTAAAATAGTAATTTATCAATTAATACTCTTTACCAGCTGTACTTCATTACATCTACAAAATGACTTTTCAGTTGCACCTCGGACAATCGTGAACAGTCGTGAACGTCAGGGTAATCGACAGTAAGCGGCGAAGCTACTGCTTCAAACTAACTGTTTTTCTGCAGCATATGAATCAATAAAAGTTTCTGACTAGATGAAAAGCACAGCTGGCTCAGCCATCCTGCACTCCCGCAGAGGGGCGCATCTTTGATGGGATGTATTTCCACGAGCTCCAATGTTGGGCTGTCGTAGTAAATACTAGGCCTGACATTATGTTTATCACATTAAAAGAGTCTTCGTGCCGCTACCTGAACCAATTTACATATTTTTATTCCTTCCTCTCGACAAGGTAATGGGAATATTACCAGCCGGTGAATAGATGCGTGTGTGTGTTCGGAGCTAGCTCGCTGCTCGGCGACGTGCACGCGTGATCGAAAACCTGCTGAATTCAAATTAGTAAGGGTCCAAAAAAGTAGCAAGTTGCTGCCAGTCATTTTTTTTGGAAGGAGTAACGGTGCATTATTAGTAAAACTGTATTAGCCATTCGTTAAAATAAAAAAGTAATATTATTATGTTACCAGAACATAATTACAAATATCCAGCTCTGTGATGATGCATTCATTTTAAATCCCTAAATTACTGAGTGTGGCCAAACTGAGTTTTTCCCAGATAAAGATTAACTCCATGCAGACATCATATTCAAAAAGGCTTATCCAAGTAGGTGTAGATAATTACAGCGGTGAGTGAGATGCCGAGACGTCTCAGGGTGGCAGCTGCAAATCGCTCGCCACCTTGGTGGCTGTGTCAGCGGTGTTAATTAGCCCCGGAGTTATTTGACACCCACATTATTGGACAGCCACCTGAACATACCAGGGGTGTTTGAAACGCTCAGTCTACTGCGAGCACTCAGATGTAAACTATCAATAAAGGAGTGGTGTATTAGCCGCTTCTCCAGCTTCTGGCCTAAAGTTGCTGTGTGCTCTTCGCAGTCGATCCATTCCCAGTGTCATTTAGATCAAGTGACTTAGCTGGGACTTGCCAGGCTCATTGTCTCCTTAGATCAGCTCCTCCCTTGATGTTAGCACTTTCCTGAATGTGTTGGACATCGCTGAGAGCAGACGTATAGTGCTCTACTGAGACCACTCGCCAGCCTCTGTTTGAGCCTCCGGGTCCCGGTGGTGTCAGTCTCATACCTATCAAATCATCCCCTCTTTGCTTATTAGAGTGTAACTTGTGTTTGAGCAACAATCATTTCACTCTGTCCATGTAAGAGTTGATTCCAGCTCTACTGGCGAGCTGTTTCACTTAAAACCCTCTCCTCAGCTTCTGGCTGAATGGTGCAAGATCTGCTGATACGAACCTATCAGACTGACTGCCCTTTCTTTGTTCCCAGAGAGGTGCACAGTAGAGGCGACATATATCTTTCCCTTGCAGCCACCCTGCTGCCCTCAGACCCATGTGTGGGGAATGCTGCAATCTCGTACACAGGAGAAGGACTGACCTGGCATCTGTAGCCTCTCTCCACTAGCCGCAGCTGTGCATCAGCAGCGGTAACTCGACTCCATTCCACTCACTGATGAATGATGTCAGGAGTGGGTAAATATTTATTTTTGAAACTGAAAAGCTTCTCTGGGACAAGAACACAGCACCTGCTCTCAGCCACACATCTCCTGGTGTATGAGGAAGCCACGAATGGCCGTCCTGACAGTCCTCTTGAAGTCCCTGTAGAGGCGAAGGTACGCCAAAATCAGATGCATCCCATGGAGACGAACAGTTGTTTGATGGCTGTATGTAACATACTGTTCATGGAGCAGTGAAGAAGTTAAAGGAAGGAGATGTATGGAAAGTTACTTTTGGCTATGCAAACATGTCCTCATTGAAATTAAATGCAGCCTGACTGAAATCCAGCTGACCATAACAACTGTTTTACGTCACTGCACATCAAGTCTGCTTCATTTTGAATGCATTTTTTTAATCCGTTATCTGCTAAAAATCCTTATGCACAGTAACTCGATGCGTACAAGCAAACAACTGACTGTTTCATGCAGCACTGTCCACTCCACGGGTGCTTTTCAAATAGGTCCAACGAAGGAAATACTATGAAGCTATGAGAACTGCAGAGCACAAGCTAACCTTTCCTCCGTAATCTGTTTCTGCGATCAGTACTTGACATCCCCAATTCCGAGCTGCTCTGCAACCTGCCGTAATCTCAACACTCATCTTTTGTAATCTTTTATTTTGTTTGCGCTCCAAGCTGGAATCAGTTTATCAGATTCCATTTTAAACAATGACGTTTGCATGTTCGGTGGAGCTGAGCAGTCCGAAAGAGAAGGTGGAGGGCTTCTAATGGATGTTTTTAAAATTTTATTGAACGAAAAATATGATGACTACTGCTACTATTAAAGATACAAATGTATATATCTTAAGGTGCTACTGGATTTTTACCGGAACCATTATGGAGTCAGGTCAGAGGGTGCAGCAGGCCAGACTATTGACGTGCATGCTGCCATGGAGCCTCTGGGTCTTCCGTCAGCTCGCTGTGCGTCCACTGCAGCTGCTGCGCATGAGACGATTGCAGAAGCACGTTGTCAGCTACACTTTCGACTGCAATTTCAAGTGATACCTTCTTGATCCCTGCAGGTAGTTTTTTTTTCCCTGCAAGTCAAGTTGCAGACGGGCCTCTTTGCCACACACACATTTTTTTCCATCTCA
>CAAKHC010017926.1:0-12421 GCA_901007825.1 Macroramphosus scolopax | reverse complement strand
AAACTGATGCTTTATGACAGGTCAATACTATCTTCAGAACATGTAGGCGCTTTAGTAAGGTTTGTCCACACGTGTTGGGAGTTAGCTACAGAAAGCCGTTAGCAACAGCAGTGTACGTTAGCTACAGAAAGCAGTTAGCAACAACAGTGTGAGTTAGCTACGGAGAGAAGTTAGCAAAAACAGTATAGGTTAGCTACAGAGAGAAGTTAGCAACAACAGCCATATTAGTTAGCTACAGAGAGAAGTTAGCACCAACAGCCATATTAGTTAGCTACAGAGAGAAGTTAGCAACAACAGTGAGTTAGCTTTAGAGAGAAGTTAGCAACAACAGTATACGTTAGCTACAGAAAGCAGTTAGCAACAGCAGTGTGAGTTTGCTACAGAGAGAAGTTAGCAACAACAGTGTGAGTTAGCTACGGAGAGAAGTTAGCAACCACAGTATAGGTTTTCCTATGGGATAAATTTATTTAAATACATTTTATATAAATAAATGGGATAATTTTCCTATGGGATAAATAAAGTATCTACCTACCTACCTAGCTACAGAAAGCCATTAGCAAAGTGCGGTTACATGCAGCAATTAGCATCGTACAAGATAACTACAAGACAAGATCTGGGTTATGCAAATGCATGTAAACAGGGGCATATCAGTTACATCGAGTCAGCATCGGACAAGAATCGGGTTTCTCGTTACCGGATAAGCGAACCTGGGTAACTCGGTAGTTACTCGATGGTTGCTCGATGCCAACATCATGTAAACCGGATATCGAGAAACTCATTCTGCGCATGCGCGACTATTTCCGCCGGCGATTTTCACCCGGACATGGAAGGAGACGAAGACAGCACGAGCGACGCAATAAAAGGAGGCGTTGTTCCAGGACGACGTCAAACGACACCATGGCTTACCACCTGTCATGAATCTGTGGTTAAAGCTGGAAGAAATATTATATTAAAGACTATAATCGAACGCGGTCGGCGCTCTTCTTCTACTCTCACCGCAGGCAAAAGACGCGTTGTCACTTGCTGAAAGCGCTCCAGCGCCACATAGCGTATCGGAGTTAGCAATGCTCCGGCCGGTTTCTCGATTGTTTCTCGATTGTTTTCTCCGACATGTACTTTCGGATAAGCCACAGCAGGGGGTCACAGCGGGTGGTAGGAGGTAATTGCGTTATCGGGTAAGCTGCCCATGGAAACGCACAGTGTGAGTTAGCTACGGAGAGAAGTTAGCAACAACAGTATAGGTTAGCTACAGAAAGCAGTTAGCTAAAGCTGTATCAGTACAAAAATGACATATTTGTCATTTGATGTATACTCAATCCTAAATGTAAAATTCCAATTTATAATCATTGAGATAACAGATGTTACAATAGCTGGTATCATATAATAAACCAGTAAACAGCAGCATAGAAATCAAATACACCACACCTGAAATGCGTTGGGTGCTCAGATGATCAAGGAGCCACTAATCACTTCATATCTGACTGAACCTAAACTATGAGCTCTACCTGGTGCAGCATCCAAATATTAAAGTTAATAACATCTTCACTGGGTGAGACACTCTCAGGAGGCAACAAAGGGGTTTTAAAGAAGATTGCCACAACTCAACTGCATAGATAGATAGATGATGATGATGTTATAGATAGATAGATAGATAGATAGAACCTATTATATAAATGGTGAAATGTCCGTCTGTCTTTTTATAGATAAAGATAGAAACGTCTTATCTGGGTGAGCCTGTTAAAAAATATACTTCGCCTCCCCCAAGTTAGTAAAACTACAAATTGAGGATAAAATTATTAGAACAAAAGAAAGTGTTTGTTCTCAGTTGTCAGAGAGGCTGGAAATTCAAAGATAAAATTACATTGTTTGCAGCACACAAGGGATAAAAACTATTGCATTGTCTGAAACAGTTGATCCCTATAATTGGTCCATTGTGAACCCTGTGTGTGATTCAGCAGTACCAGAAGATGATTTTGCTCCCATTAATGTTTTTCTTAACCATCTGCATCTCCTCTTCTGCATCTGAATAACTTGTGGTTGAACTTTAGCAACTGAATGTAAAATTACCGGTGACATTATTCGGCGTGTGGACTCGCTGAGGTGATCAGGCTGAGATAAGTTACTCGGCCTGCTGACAACACAGACCCTAACGTAAAGGCCCTTTGCAATAAAACAGAAGATTCACCGACATCACACCATGAGGCAGCCGCAGGCAAACAACCCCCCTTGTTCTTGACATACTCTCTTCCTCTTGTACTCTTTCATTCTGTCACCCTGCCTCTCATTATCTCCTCCTTACACCCTCCCCACCTTCATCCTCTGCCTCGCTCTACCTCACTGTCGTTTATCCCCCTCGACTTCAGCTGCTTCTTTTTTTTTGTCAGCAAGCTCGCGTAATTACAGCAAAACCCAGTTTTTCTAGCTCTCCCTCGGGAATGAAGGTCGTGCGGGGAAATAAAATGCTTGTCACGCGAAAATGTAGTCGACGATCAAAATCGTGGACCAAAGCTTATTCAAACGCTAACAACTGTCACCGACTAATTTGTAGCTTCAATGCGTTTAGTGGCATGTTGTCGACAAAGATTTGAAAAGATGATCCACGGTAGAAAATAGAGCGAGTTCATCTCTGCTCTGCATGATCTGCCTATCCAGAAGTCTTTGAGCTATAAAAACATAACAGGAGAAAGAAAGATGATGATAAAGAAATAAATCCACAATGTTGACAGAGGAGATGTTGGAACAGCTCCTGCAGTCGTACAAGTTTTACCTTCCAGCCAAGTCTTGTGAGAAGATGTTTGATTTGGGCTTTGCTGGAAGAATATAGAACAATGGCTCCGCACCGTCTTCCTCTGCCCTCATCTGTCTGCTTCGCAGCAGCAGGTTGTATCTCAGGGACCTTTGCAGACAATATACAAACTTTGCAGGTGATGAACTTATTGAAAATTAATTGTACCATCAACTCTTGAGGTCTCCAGGATGTCACCCTTTAATGTAACTCATCCTGCAGCTTGAAATTTATTATCAATTTAATATTTATTAACTTCTAACTTGAACTTCAGGAGCTTTATAATATTATTAGGGGATCTAATATCTGATCAACTTTCACTTTTTCATTAAGACAAAAAATACTTTTCATGATTGATTCATCTGCGGAGGATATTCTCAATACATCAATCATCTTTTTAAGAGTTCATTAGCAAAAAAAGACGAGCGCCATTCTTCAACTTGATGAAAAGAATTATGAAAATAACAGTTAAAAAAAGTAGCATTAAATGAAAAAGACATATTTTATTGAAAATTGATAATTATTGTACAACTATTTAAATTGAATTAAAATTATATAGAATTATGAAAATGTTACGATAATATAATGTTTGTCTGAAATCGCATTTCCTGAACGTCTTCAAGCTGCTTGTTTTGTTGAACCAGATGTTCCAAAACTGTGACAAAAGAAATAGCAAACCCAATTTTAGAAGCTGAAACACGCAAATATTCAGTTGAGAAAATGACAGAAACACACAATCAATTATCAAAATATTACATTTGTTTCAAATCTCCACTAAAACATCTGCACATTGTCCAGGAGAACATAAACAACAACATGACCAAACCATAGCAGACAACCCGCCTGGTGAATTCCCAGTGACGAAGTCTAATCAGAGCACAAGGAGACTTGTAGTTGATGGTCTATCATGGGCTTACTTACAGCGTCTACTCATTAGTCTAATTAACAGCACACACCACACACCTCTCTGTGTATAATGGGGTGTACTCTGAGATCAGCCTAATTACTTTTGACATATTGGAGGCTGTGATCGCTTCCACCTCCCCCGCATTGTTGCACCTCCTCAACCAATGCCGCACCGAAGAATGAGACCGAAAGCATTTAATGGCAGAGAAAACAGCAGGTTATTCCGTCCGATATTATAGCAGGCAGATAAGCCGTTAAATCCTTGTTGAGGCCCACTACAGAGAAAATAAAACACTTCCGTCATAAATTGGAGGTAATGTTACCGTTTCACTACCCTTCTCTCTTTGAGTTATAAGCGCAGGTGGTGAAATTGCAAGTGAGGTCAGGTCATCGTTTGCTAATTAACCAGTTCTGAACCGCTAGTCTGCCTTTAGAGTCTAAATTAGTCCTGATTTATGTGCCTGTGCATGTGTACTGCACACACTGAATGAAAGAGTCTAGCAGCATCTGGCAGCATCTTACTAAAGAAGGAAACAGAAATAACACGTAAGTGTGCACGTACACGAGCCAAACACGCGCTGAAAGCCCTCCTGGAGTGTCAGACGTCACGGCACCCGCAGAGAGAGTTGTTGACCAATCAGGCGTCGAAGTGGAGTGACACAGCGTGACGGAAGGACGTGTCAGTCAGGAGCATTCAGATGCAGATGTGCACTTGTACAAAACAAATACTATATATATATATGAGATCAGGTGGCTCAGTAGCGCACAAACTCTGGATTCAGGATCCAGTGAGGAGATGACCTCATCTCAACCATCGACAGCTCTCGGTTGGACAGTAGTGGAGTCATTTGAAATCAAACTTGTCCGACTTCAATCACGTGAATTATTAATAAAATGATTATTTTCTAACTTCACCACTAGATGTCACTGACTCCTACACACTGTTCCTTTAAGCTCCACATAGAGGACGGACAGAACAGAATGAAACAAAGTAAATCGATATTTTTCGGCTCCGATCACAATTCTTCCATAAATAAGGTTCACAGGAGCGGCAGCACCCCCCCTTCCCCCCTCAGCTCCACCAAGGTTTACACACAACCTGCGACGTCTCCCCAATAATTCACAGGTCCAACATCACGCTGACGGACTGGCTAATGGCCTCAGCCTGTTGTCTTAGAAGAGTCTAGTCAGCAGTTCAACAACACATCGTATCAGCAAAAAAAGGGCACAACCGTAAATTTACATGAGGAGCTTTGAGGAAAAATTACAATTCTGCCGAAACAGCATCACACGGCCACGTCCCAAATTAAAGGTGGTGTATGGGGGCATTGTACTGTCTACCCCTCTGATCCAGGGGGATTGGAACATGCTCATGGATGCCTCAGCACTACTTAATTAATATTGATCATTAGCGTGTTTCCCTGTTAAGACACCGAGGTCTGATCAGCTTTCTGCCTTCATCCAGCCAAAGCCGAATATTTCCATTTAGTGTACTTTTATTAATCCGTCAAGGGAAATTCTTCTCTGTGTTTAACCCATCTGGAGCCGAACATGCAACAGTTGGCCCCATTTTAACATTAGTTTAATGAATAATACGGTCATTAACTAGCTTTAATGGAAATGTCATTATTATTGTACGTTATTGATCTCATGATGAGGTTTATTCAAATGTTCAGTTTACTTCTGAAACTTCATTGTAACCTTGAACAATTAGCGGATTTGTGAAGCTGCAGGTGTTTTAAATCAGCATGCGTCCAGCGGCCTCCCCCGGTGATTGTTGGAGGCTGGCGTGATCGTCTGCTCATCATCCTCACTGACTGCAACATTATGTGAAGGGCAGAAGTTCGTGCAGCAGTTGAGTTCAAATGATGCTGCTAACGGCCGTTGTTACAAAGATCAGCTTCCTCCAGCCTTCATCCCTGAATTAATTAACACAATGATTTTGAAGTTATATTTAAGTCATTTTAAGGTCAAATAATTGCATTATGTGGCTTTTGAGGTTAATGCTAATACGTTTAAAGGAGCAGTTCCTCCTCTCCACAGGGAGGCCGGGTCCATCTGAACTAACACTAGCTAACAACAACTCTGACCATCAGATGTCAGATCTGTAAGAGAATGTTGTTTCACAGATGTCCTAAGAAAGAAATGAAAAGGCCACTGACGTGTCGTTTCAAATGTTAATACCAGTATTCAGATCTTCATCTCTCTCCCAGGCTGCTGTGAGCTGCTGTCAGCTGCAGGCTTATTTAACTCCTCATACCAGGAAAGGTCACGCAGGATCCTCGATCCCTGCTCGAATACGAGATGATTCTGAATGCAGAGTGGAGGCGAACAACATGTTCTACATCACAGGGTTACATAATGGAGCAAGCAGGCAATTTGGCCTATAAAGTGTCTTCAGACGACCTGTTACGAGGAACTGTGGGATCGTTCGTGGACGACCGGACCGCTGCATCGTTCTCGGCTCTTGTCTGAAGAACAAAGTTTCATGTTAAGTATCCTGTTAGCCAAACAACAGCTTCCATATGCAGCTGATGCAGCTGCAGTCGGACCTTTGCAGGCAGATGAGTGAGGAGCTTTGGGTGCAACGGAGGAGGTGAATGTACATCGGCTACCTGCAGTGAAACGATACTCAACTGGCTAACGATCAAAGATTCCCTTCACAACTTTAAAACAAATTGGACTTTAATACTTAATGGACTCCAAATACTTGATTGGTATCATACAGCTTCCCTCAAGTGGCCACATTATTAAACATGTGCTCCTTTAAAGATCATTGCGGCATGAAGAACAGACGACCTGACAACAGGTGATAAACTCTCTTCTACACAGTTAAAGATTCCTTCATCCTCCCATCCAGAGGGAGCACACGCTGGCCGCTGCACCCACAAAGCAACGGGCAGCAGATTTCTTTAGTATCACACAAGTGTGCACCAGTGAAACGGATGCCTGGAGGTGTTGACACGTTGTTGTTGGTGTGAATGGAAGCTGGGAGAGGCTGAGGGCTGCTGCGATCGAAGGAACCACGTCGCTACACCAGCAGGTTTCTGTGTCGGGTTCTCATCGAACCAGCAGACGCACACAGTCGATCTCAGAGTTTCTGCTCCCTCTGTTGGTCTGTTGGTCTCCAGGTCTGGTAACTCTTCATACACACAGTTGGATCATCTTGGCCGTCGTCAGAGTTGTTGACAACAAACAAAAATCAAGATCTGTAAACTAGTAATGTGGTTTCGTTACAATAGTTCCATTTCTGCATGATGTCACTGCGACATCAATTCAACACAACGGAAGGTTCAGCTGTGGGCCTGAAAACAAAGGAGATGCTAATCCAGAATGTGACTGCATGTCAACGTCTTTAGACAACAGCTAGTCACTGTAAAATAAATAAATAAATAAATAAATAACTTATTGTCTTTAAGAAAATAGGAATGAAAAGGACGTATCGCCTTTTGTTTTTGTTTTGTTTTCTTAGAACGGAGCCCAGATGAAGGCTGTCGGTCGTCACACACACACACACACACGCGCACACACACGCACACACACACACACACACACACACACACGCACACACACACACACACCAGCCTGTCACTGTGGCAGAATCCTTTGTGCCTTTGTGACTAACACAAGAGGAGCCGGCTTCTTCCTGACACACTGTTCTTTAAAAACAGCGACGCCTGTACAGACGCAGGATTCCTCATCCTCCGACTCTGGAATCGCTGTTGGAAGTGAATGCGTTGATTGGGGGGGGGGGATTCACGGGGCAACACATGTGGGCATCAGTGAGTAGGATGTAGCTGCCGTGGGCACGAAGGAATGATGGTATGGAATCACATGGAACCGCTCAATGGAAATAAGAAGAGTTCAGAACAGAGAGAAATAGATGAGGAGGTTGGAGAAGAACGGATCGACAGCAGCCTCGGTTCCTGCAGCACCAGAACGCTGATACATCACAAGAACTGGAGACATCAGATACACGAGCTGATCCACCGGCAGCTCGCAGTCTCAATACAAGTTATCATGGAAGCTTCTCACCATCACTGGTATCACATACAGACAAAATAAACCAAATCAGGGTCACATTCACACAGGATCCATCCATGTGGAGGCGGCCAGGCAAGGTGACGAAGAGGAGCAGTTAGGGGATCAGTGTCAAGCTGAAGGACGCTTCGACAGCCTCTTTAGGAGCCGGCGATCGAACCAGTAATCTTCAACCAAAAATGTCCCCAAATCTAAAGTAGGCTTGTAGGCTACATTCGGTTCTGTTTAAGTAGGGTGAGGGGTTGCAATCTGCAAAGTGACAGCTAGATGCCACTAGATCCTGCACACTGGTCCTTTAATATCCTGCACACTGGTCCTTTAATATCCTACAGACTGGTCCTTTAATATCCTACAGACTCCTACACACTGGTCCTTTATTTATATATCCCACACACTGGTCCTTTAATATATCCCACACACTGGTCCTTTAATATCCTACACACTGGTCCTTTATTTAATATCCTACACACTGGTCCTTTAATATCCTACACACTGGTCCTTTAATGGTATTCAATGGGCTGGAAAGCGATGATGCAGTTCAAGTGAACTTGCATTTGTTTTGACTCAACTTCCACTGTGACATCGAGGGTAAAAACTGTAAAGAAGTTTGGGTTGAACTGTCACAAAATGTTGCAGCGAAATCCAGCAGGACTTTAAGAGTATCAAGAGATTTTCCAACGTTCTCACCGTGCTTGTCTGCGAGCTGCCAATCAGAACCGGCAGACGAGCGGGGGCGCAGGAACAGCCGGGACGGAACCGCCAGCTCAACGTCGAAGCACTGCAGCTCCAAACGCCAACGTCTAATCTCACAGCCTCGTCACATCAAAGCAATAATCCCACACATTGCAAATCAAACCATTCTTAACAATTATATTGATTTATTTTTGCATTCAGACGTAAAAAATGGGACATCAACGTAATTCCAGATGATTTCCCTGATGTGGTCAGACTGAGTAGAGAAGGAGACACGAGTTCATCTGTCCACATTCGGTCCACAGAGAAGCTCCATGAACCCCGACAGGTCTGCTGAGTTCAACCTGACAGCTGATCACCGATGGTGGAGTTTAAATCATCAGACTTACTTTCATTCTACAAATGGAGCAACTATACTTCCTCCATCACTCAATCAGACCTGGACCCCCCCAACAGGACAGAGTCCGATCCTCTGCATGTTAGATCATACATGTAACATGTAAATAGTTTCCAATTAAATGTCAACATTTGGACGTGAGTCAAACCTCTGAATATCCAGACACGTTGACTTTCAGCTGATGAGGATCAGGAAATAAAAGGCCTCCACACCCTTATTGACACGACTGATGAGTCACCAACATCTCCAGTCTGATACCCTCCTCATCCTCCAGCACACAGGGATCATTAGTACACGTCACACCGAGCTTTAGCATCAGTCTGTCAGCGTTCCTGTTGGACATAAAACAGGTTGTCCAATCATCTCGTTTGTATTCTATTACCGCCGACCATTAGTCACACTGCTGTTCATCACATGTCAGCGTGTCTCCGCTCGTCTCCCCGGAGACAGCGAGAGACACAGGACGGATGATAACAGCTGACCACATGCCGCCGTGCGTCTTCTGCGTCTCCCCTGACAATCTGAACCTCTCAGCGGGTCAATCGGTCGCCAGATGTTCTGCTGAAGACGACTTACGGTCCCTCACAATGTGCAACGTGGCTGAGAGACACACGGGATGACACTCGGTCACGTCGGCGTGGAGTCGCAGCGCCCTGCCAGACCCCCGGAGAGGAAGAGGAGGCAGCACCGAGGCTTCGGCTGGGATGTTTGTGGAGGGTCAGTTAGAGCAATGAGAATTAATGCACAAGAATTAAAGGGCAGTGTCGCGTTTCCTTCGTCTTAACACTACTTTTACTTGAATTCATTTCCTGGAGACTTCTGCTCCTCTAAAACCTCAAACTGAAGCTTCCACCGAGACCTCGACCCAAACATGAATGATTCCATTATGTGCCCCCCCCCAGAAAAAAAAGGGAGGCAAGTCCACCGAATGTATAAAGAGATGGACACGTTCAGTTAGTGATGACGGTGAGTTAATTCAAAGAGGCTGAATTAGAGAAATCATTTACACATTCATCACTTTTAGACACCTTAGACACATTTACACAGATGGAAACAGGACAACTGGCATTCATTCATTCATTCATTCATTCATTCATTCTTTCTTTCTTTCTTTCTTTCTTTCTTTCTTTCTTTCTTTCTTTCTTTCTTTCTTTCTTTCTTTCTTTCTTTCTTTCTTTCTTTCTTTCTTTCTGTCTCCATGTTGGATCCCATGTAGTTAAATGCTGAGAGGCTTTTTTCGGGGAGGTGTTGCGACATCAGGAGCCGGCACGAAATCGCCATGAACAACTCTTCAAAATCCATTTGCCATCACAGACACCATCAGATGTGTCGGCGGGGTGAAGAGTTCAGTTCCAGATTAGAAGTGAAACTTCGGGTTCACCGAAAGGGAAACTGGACGGTGACCTGCTGTTTACTGAGAGTGATGATGATGATGATGATGATGTCAACGCTGCACACAGACGGAGGTAAACCAGGCAGACGGAACCAATTCCAGCTATGTGAGAGACGTTCGGCCTCTTTGCTCCTGGAGGCAGAAACCTGAGGAGGGTGGGTGCTGACGGGAGTCTGATGATGAAGAGTTAAATCTGAGTTCTCCTCTCCATGCTCTGAGGGTGTGTGTGTGTGTGTGTGTGTGTGTGTGTGTGAGTGTCGTGGAAGTCAAGTGAAGGTGTCCAGTCAACCACATTTCTTCGCTTGAGTGCACACACACACACACACACACACACACACACGCACACACACACACACGCGCACACACACACACACACACACACACACACAGACACACACACACAGTTTGACCTGCTGTCATAGAGCCGTGGCCGTGTCTCCTCCTGGATCGACCCCCCCCGAGGACGTCAACACAACAGCTGCATCCAGCTCCTCTTCCTCAGCGAGTCTCCTCTCTCTCCCTCCTGTCTCGACCTTTCACTGCTGTCTTTTTTACTTTCTGAGGGCTTTGAGACAGTTTTTTCTTTTCAATACTCACTTATAAACTGTGTTCCCGACTGACTGCACTCCCCCGTAACCTTCAGGAGTCAGAACAGATCCGGTGCACTCAGACGGCATTGTGGAGTTACAGAGGTGTAATTCATCCATCTGACATCCATCTGTTATTTCAGATAGACATGAGACATAATGGAAGGGGGGGGGGCTGTACAGTTCTGGTGAGATAGAAAATAAGACATAATAGGCAGAAAAAACCAACTGATGGTTTCTGCTCTCAGCAGAGAGCAACGCTCTGCACGGCTCTCTGCAGTGAGGTGAGCTGTCCAGCAGGGGGCCACTGGGAGCAGCTGATGACAGCCAGTCTCTGAACACCGGAACCAGAACTGTTGGTTGTCCTGGGCCCAAACCTAACGAGACCTGTAATATAACCACTCAATACTCTAATGTGAGAACCTCAGGGTCTCGTGGATTCACCTCCTCATGTTCAGTTACTTTCTGTATAAGAAGGTCGACAGTCTTATATTAACGTGAAGGGGTTGATATTGGAGGTGTTTGAAAGCCCCCTGAACCTCACACAGACGCCAGAAGGGATCATTGTGTGTCATATACGACACAACGGGGTCGCTACATGAGACCTGTCGTCATCGTCTCAGCCCCCCAACTCAGAGGTCTGTTGGTACAGAATACAGACGTCTGTCATAAACGCCACTAAACTAATTCTGAGGGTGAACAGTAGAATCAATAAAGAGGAACCTGCCTGACAAGGAGAAGTGCTCTCTGGACAACAAGCTCAGGTCAGCCGGACGACCCCAATGTTTGAGCTTTGAATCTGATCAGAATCTCCACGCTGCTCCACGGCCTCTTTCTGCTCACTGGTTCTCCAGAACCAACTGTTGTTCTGCTGTTTCGGTTCACTGAGCACAAACTCTCCTTCAATCAGCCACTGCAGGAAGCTGCTGCAGCACAAACAAGAAAAGAAAGTTTGAAAACTCGCCTGCACACACGAGCTGTCCATCAGCTGCCTGCAGCAGGTAGCTGAAGTTCAGGAGCCAGATACAGATACACCTCCGGTGTTGGAGGGGGGGCCGGGGGGGCCGGGAGGCTTCATATCGACTGCATTGGAAAACTAATGTTGACACGCAGGTTTGCTATATAACTGATGAGGTGATAAGAAGAGAACATTGTGTTCTGATTGTGTCTAAATGTCTGTTCAGTATCTGATTAAAACCTTCACGGAACAACTGAATGTAAATCTGTAAATCCTGTAATACATGTGTGATATTGTAATTCAGGAGGGCAGAATGTAGGAGAATAAATATGTCGTCACCGCAGATTTTAACGGCCAGAAAAATAGAAGACAATCATCACTCCATCTTTTCCTTCATTTATCAGGTACAATTATTGGGAAAATGATCTTATCAAAGATGTACCAGGGGTCAGACCGGATTCTGTTGGAGGTCGTAATAACATTAAAATATTGAACATCACCTTCAAATCAAACCAGTTTAAAATCACTGATGTGCTTCGTCTCGTCTGTTTCCCTCCCTTTCCTTTGATGACACAGTTGTTAATATCCAGCCGGGTTAATCTGGGAGACGTATGTCCACCGCAGGAACCCTGAAGAGGCTGGCGGGGGCTGGCGGGGGCTG
>CAAKHC010017925.1:22918-41541 GCA_901007825.1 Macroramphosus scolopax | reverse complement strand
GGGAGGGGAGAGGAGAGGAGAGGAGAGGAGAGGAGAGGAGAGGAGGTGTCCGTACGAAGATTTTGTGGTTTAACCTGTTTGCGTCATGTCCATTGAGAAGAAAAATCCCTCTTTGACTGTGACATCCTCCCTCTGTTACCCTTTATTGTCCCCTATTTCACAGAGGCTGACCTGAGGGTGGTTACATGTGTGTCCTTTCCACACCAACTGCCGCCTGCTGCTCGGCACTGAAACCGAAAAAGGACTGAAAGCAGGAGCAAATTCAAGTGGATTAAAATAGAAGAAAAGGCGTGTAGATGATCACGCTGTGCAGCCTGCAGACATCCTGCTCCCAAACAGACAAGCTGACCTTTTTTTGCTTTTTACTTCCAATCCGGGTGGCTTTGGTGTTACAGCTCTCTTTCACACTCTGGGTCCGTCTGTCCTTTTCCATGCACATTACTGTCGTTAACCAGCTGGTCAGTCTCTCCCTTCCAATACGTCCCTTCGCCCTTTCGCAGAGGGTTACTACAACAACAGTGGGCGACTCCATTGACGGTGCACATACACAGAAACTAGAGTACAACACACAGGGATTTCTAGTCCTCCAACAATTCCTATGGGCTGGGTTGTCATGTCATAAAGATACGTGGAGAATACAAATGGATTAACAATTATAGAAAAAAATCAATATATGTACAGCTAAAATGCAAATATCCACAATTCATGGCAAAATAAGTGTCGCAAATGACCAAAAGTGAAGGTTAATGGTTAGTTATTGAATCAAGCACAAACACTTCCACATGTGGTGATACAGCAAGTTAAGTAACTGGTCCTCCGTGTCACACTGCCATGCTTCTACAGTATCACAGACAAACACTCACTTTTCAAGCCTCTCATCAGGCCAGTGTTTTTTGTTTCCTCCCAGTTGGGCTCTCTGAGTAATATGATCTCCTGTCTGAGCAACACAATGAAAAACCACACTGATCCTCGGTCTGCTGCGCACGTGTGGACGGAAAATTTCAAGCGGACTCCCAGACGTAGTGTCAGCAGAAGTACAGCACGTCCGTGGCGTCGGCGTCTGTCCGTGGACACACCTGTTTGTTTCATCTTGCTGGAGGACATCACTTTGTGGCGACTGGAAAAAAAGAGCCGATGCCACCATGCGTATCGAATTAGGCACGATGCAAGCAGACAGTGGTCCAAGTGCAGGGTGGAGAGGAAGAACAATGATCCATCCGCTGGTTGTTATGGTTACAGCATGAGATCGTGGACCTCAGAATATGTTCATGTTATTAATAAAATACGACTTGTAAGATTAAGGAGCTGAAGAGGAGAAAGTGGGTTTGGAAGCCAAGTGTGAAATTAAGCGATTCAGTCTGACTCCGTAGCTGTAGCAGTTATGACCCCTTGTTCTCTGCCGGTGCTTTCCTCTTTTCTCACACTTGAATACAGTCTTCGTACAACCTGCAGGCTGGAACATATTGGGTTACATTTCTTCTATTTAGGAACACAGCCTGAGTCTCCTCTCCTCATTATTTCCACACCAGATCGGCTGCTTCTTCCACTTGTCTGCTGAGCAGACCAAGTTACGCACAACTCGATGCAACGGTTCTTATCAGCCTCTGTCTTTATCTGATTGCATTTTGTTGTCTTATCTACTGATGTGTCCATCCGTCCCAATTGACAAAACACTTGCTCTCTATTTATTATAGTTCATTAATTACCCAGGGAAAACGGGCTGAGCGTGACAACCCTGCAGACACAACTGTCCACCGCCGACCATCAAGCAGATAAACTGGTGGACTTTTTGACCAAGGATGATACGGAATGACCCACTAAGGTACTTAGTTAAGAGTCATACACCACGAGGACTCCTGTCGTTTGGTCGTCATATCAATGTGGGAGAAGAAGGTGGTAAAAAAGAACATCGTTCACAAGTATTCACAGAAATACCCTTAAAGCATGGATTTAAATAATGATTTGACAGAGGAAGCGAATGTATGACAAACAGTTGTTTTGGTAAGACGACAGAATACAAACATAAACACGTTGGTTTGAGAAGACGTTCGCATCAGGGGACCTGGGCCGGGATCCAAGAACAGTTTGTTTGATTGGAGTGTGTATTGCACCCCGGGATGAATCAATGAAATGTGCCAGGGACCCCAGGGTGAACTAAAATCTCCCTTAAAGACAAACGGATTGTGGGTTCCTTTAGGTGTCTTGCAAAAGGTTTCTTTTTACCACATCTGCCTGCTGATGTTCTCTCTGTCTGTCCTTTCAATGCACTGGCTTCCCGTTTTCCTACGGAGCACCGTGTGGCTGCTGTGTTTAATCATGGAGCACAGACACCACCGTGTACCTAGCACACCTCTAATAGGCATTTATGGATTTATTTCAGCCAAATAGAAAACATAAGATATCTGCAGGGCACCATCCATTCAGTCTCCATTACCCCACATATAGGCTTTCTCTGTCCCACACTAGCCATCATTATCAGTCAGTAGCCGGGATAAGCACCAATATGGACCCAGTGTTCTGTCTCCAAGCCAATTAAGGGGCAGTTATGAGTCCAACAACACAGCTCTGATGGGACAAATGACAAATAATAGAACATGCTCAGTCCAAAATGAGCCTGGTCCTAATTGGTGGACATTAAGCACACTGAGAGCAACTTGGACCAGACGGAACAGTTAAGAGGCTGTAACAGTGAGAGTGTGTGGCAATAAGATTAGATGGGGGTGTGACGGTGACCATTTAGACATAACCTGGCATATTGCTCTCCCTGTCCCTCCATCATCTCTCCTCTTCTCTCAAGCTCTCGCTTCTACACCCAATCTGCCGACCTGGTGTACATTCAGATGCCATGAGCCGCACATCCACACGAGGTGATATTTTTAACGTGAAAACGAAGTGAGCCAGACTTGCGAGAGAGAGAGAGAGAGAGCTGGCAAAAGAGGGAACACCGGGAGGAGCTGAGAAATTCTGAGCACGAGAGACTGAACAGACTGAAACATTTCATCATCAAACCTCCAACAAGCAGCTATTCAGAAAAAAGACGTGAACCTTGTCAATTTGTTTCAGAGGGTGGAAAGCCGGCGGTGAGATCAAAAAGCCCTTTGATATTTCTGTCATGTATAAAGGGTACCGTACTCATGAGAGGATACAGCGTTGAGCAAGCTCTTCGTATATGCACTGTTTATCTTATACTCCCTGCCAGTGTGTACACACACCTCGGTGGAATCAGTCCCAAAATACACTTTGCATGCTTCTTTTCTCCACTGCATATGTACACAGAGCCCTCGTGCTGCGGTAGTATTGTGGCTCCTTTGATTGTCGGAAGATTTACACCATCCCATCTCTTTGACAAGACGGCCCTGAGTTCATTAATGCAGCAACCGGTGGTTCAACACAACAACACTACTTACTTCTGTTCCCGTGGAGGGTC
This sequence comes from Macroramphosus scolopax, assembly GCA_901007825.1. Taxonomy (NCBI): domain Eukaryota; kingdom Metazoa; phylum Chordata; class Actinopteri; order Syngnathiformes; family Centriscidae; genus Macroramphosus; species Macroramphosus scolopax. The sequence goes on along the minus strand of CAAKHC010017925.1, from coordinate 38,114 downwards.
ACCAGCCAGATGGATGTGTGCGCAAAAGGGCATTAAGGGTTGAGTGTGCTGATGAAGAGGAATAGGTTCAGGGAAAATCTAATACAATGTGGTTAAGGTATTAGATGGGATCAAGCTGAGGGGGACGGAGGAGTTAAGGGCACAAAGCATTGTGCCATCACATCAATTACAAAGAAAAATATTGCGGTGCTGTAATATCGATGGATCTATTTGATGTCTATGCCAGACTCTCTTAGTGTGCCACTTTCCCTCTGCCCCTTTCAATCTCTCCCTGTTAATAATAAAAAACCAACCAACCCCGAATACTATCATCCTGTTGTCTCTCAACCTTCAGAAACAGTTGGTTGACGAAGAAAAAGTAGACTCTGGCTAGAAGTAAGCAACGAAAAATCAAATTACCAAGCTGAGAAATCATTACTCATAAGCAACTGGAGCTGTCTGGCTTTTTGTTCATTGTTCATTGTGGTTCAATGAGGGCAATAACTTACTGCATAACTTACAGCTGATTGTGTTAGTGTGGAGGTGTTTTCTACTGCAGTTCAGTTTGGAAAGAATGCAGTTATTCTAGCCTGATGACGATCTTGGAGGTGAACGCACGCACGCACGCACGCACGCACGCACGCACGCACGCACGCACGCACGCACGCACGCACGCACGCACGCACGCACGCACGCACGCACGCACGCACGCACGCACGCACGCACGCACGCACGCAGAAACTCAAAGGTCATAGATATAAATGGAAACTGGCAGTCAAATCCATTCCTTGTTACTGATGCTATATGTATATAGTGTATATGCTTGTGAGTGTGTGTCTGAGTGTGTGTGAGTGCTTAAGACCGTCCTGAGGATTAATTGATTGCTGCTGTGCAGCCATCATCTAGATTTCATTTCCTTCTGAGAGAGATGTGCATCCTAGCAACAATCTAACTGTCTCCACACACAGATTGCAAGATTGTTTGATGTGAACACCTTCACTCTGTCTCTCTCTCACTCTCGCACACGCACAAACGCACACACACATGCACACACACACCTGCACATTACAACTGAATGCCTAACCATAAACAAAACATAATTCTAACCCTAAAAGCAAGTGTTCACCTTCAAACAGCCATTTCAAGGTGTTTTTGGCTCCCACGAAGCTGTCGGACCCCACAGGTATAGTGAGCTCTCTGTTTTCATACCCCACAACACACAAAGCTCCGTACATTAAGGAGACTCAATCCACCTTCATCTCCACTGATCAAATCCAGGCGCATCAGAATTCAGGACAATGAAAGAAGGTTTCAGACATGCTGCTGTGAGTGATTACTTAAAAGCAGACTCAACGATTTATCCGAACGGTTGGAAGATGAATAAATGGGAGCAAAATGGGGATGAGTCATCAACAAACAGCCAAGTCATGGTCAAGTTTCCAGTGCACCATGTAAGACAAGGGAGGGATGGAGGCAGATATTCTGTATTGAGAGGACTGTCTACAATGGATGTGCACCTGAGTTTAACAGGTCTCTGTGGATGTCTTAATGTGTAACTCTGTGTGTGCAAAAGGGCATGAATGGTTTGTTTCCTGTAATGGCGAGGCCTTATTACACCTTTTGGCTGCTGCCTGCTATCAAGCTACAATCTCCTTTTCTCTCCAGGCGAGCTCATTTGACTCTGGTAAAGGATGCAGTTCCAACAGAAACACAACAGCTGGAGCATCCTCAACTTGACAAAGCAGGTCCCATTCGTCCAGACGCAACATCACTGCAGTTGCACTGATCCACAGCTTAGCTGGGAAATTGGACTAGTGGGAGACTTTGAGGGTGTTAGCAAAGTACCTCCCTGGTGTCTGCAGAGATCTGTTTCTGGAGCGCTTAATTGGAAGAGGGAGAATGATGTCCAAGATAGTTACTCTGTGATGGAACATTACGTTCCTGCTCTCATCTTCTGCACAACCTCGTGTCTCATGCATTACATCGTTGTCTTACTATGCCTTTATGTTTTTCTACCATTGACTTGACGGTTTTCAAGTTTGTTTTTGCACCATAATGTCTTTGCACACACATCTAATCCTCTTTTATGTGTCCTATAAAAAAAATAGATAGATCATAGACACAGCCAACAGTGTTGCAGCTGGATATGAAAAGTATTGGACCCTGAAATTTAGCCAACATATTTACATCATTGTAATGGCTCCTCTCCACGCAATGGGAAAACGCTAAATCCGAATTGAAACCTCCCTAAATACATAATTCCTTCCACCACAGTCCCTCAGCAGCTGGGACAAAGTAAATGAATGAATATGGGGACATTAAAAATGGAAATTAATAACGAGGAGTAATTACCTGAGGATTATCTCTGGTAATTAAATATAAAACATATGCCTGACACTGATATGCCTGCAGAGCTTTATGAATTATGCTGATGTCAGATCAGCCTTCAGCTATTGTTTTGCTTTGTGCCACCTCTGCTACAGGAGGGAGAACACACCGAGACGCCTTTCAATGGACTGAAGGGGATTTATGTGTTCAGGTGAGGTAATCTGGAACACATAGCAGAAAGAAAAAAGAAACTCTTCTTCATATGGACCACTGCTTCTCTTCAGCATCTTAAAGGAATAGTTCCACATTTTGGAAACAAAGTTGTTCTTCTTGTCAGAGTTAAAATGACCGATATGCTTTGACGTGTTTGATGTTGCTTGTTTTGTTTAATCATGTGAACTTAGTATCCTTCTATCCTGTTTCTTCTGTATCCATGAATTTAGAACACTGACATTCTATTTAAGGAAAAAACCCATCTTGGATGATACGAGCGGTATTAATCTTCTTCTTCCAGCATCTATAATTCTGCAGGAAAGTGAACACTAGTATTTGCCAACATGAACTATTGCTTTAAGGCAGATCTTTTATGCTTGCAGAAACTTTACAGGGTCAATTCACTTTGAAAATCAGTTTTTGGCTGCAAATGAAAATGATCCCTTTTTTATAATACCTGCCTGTTTTATTACTGGAGCCGTTCCAGAAGAAGTGCACTTCACTTATTGAGGCTTTAATCCTCTTTGTGACATTACACTCACAGCTTGTTTAATATTTTGCCATAAAGTCATCAAAAGTTTGTGACATCGGCAAACCGGGCACTTATGATACTGGACGATCAGCTGGGATAAAATATAATCTGCTTAATACCCGTACGGAGATATCAAAGTATTTCTACTTGAAAGAAAGTAGCAATCTAGACTCGGTGCCCTTCAGCCGTTCGGGGACAGGCACGTATAGTCATGCACACTTTAACAAACAGAGAGAGTGAGAAGGACAGACAGAGAGGGAAGTGTCTCCCCTCTGTGGTTTCCCAAGCGGGTGTCCATCAGAATAAATGACAGATGAGAGGTTCTGCTCTGTGTGACTTGGATACAATCCAAATGACGGAATCCTGGCTGACAGGCGGGGCGACAACATTGAAACATACGGAGGAGCACAGGCAGACATGCATGCTAATAAACACACATGCAGCCATTTACATCTACTTAGAAATGCATAAACAGAAGCAAAGGAAGAACACCCGTGAGAATCGGCAGCTTGTCACCTTCAATTAAAGTATTCGTCTTCGGGTTTGGGGAGTTTTCATCGGAGAGACGAGGCACGGAGAGATATTAGCGAAAGCTCTCATAACAACCTTCATTTCTGGCCTGCAACAAAGGAGCAGTGAGGAAGACGAGTGCTACTTCTTTGGCTTGATTACAGCCACGCACTTTCACACAAGAGAATTCCAATTAGGATGTATACATAGGGTCTGCTCAAAGATTAATGGCTGCATATCAGCGTATGTGAGCGGCATGGCGTGACCACGGCTGCCCCAGAACTCACATAAGCAGATATGAAACAAGCCCTACCTGCACATGTATGGACACACTTGTCTCAGCGGGGGTCTGATCTCCTGTATATTAAGCTAATGGAATAGAAGCTTCCCTGCTGTTGCTGTTCAGCTTGATTTCTCCCCGCAGCCCAGTCAGTCGGGGCAGTGCAGGATCATAATGTGGATGATTATACAAATCTGCAGGCTGATATTACATAGCAGGAGCAGAGTGTACAGTATGTGAGGCATGAAACAATTAGTTCATCGATTGATCAAGACAACTGACACAAATGTGTTAAACAATACATGCAAACTGTTGCTGATTCCAGCTGTTCTTTATCCCTGTAGACTGAGTATATACGTCTTTTGGATTAGAATTTTATGCATGTACATCACATCTAACTATGTATGCACATCTACATAAAGCAATTGTGTGTGTATGTGTGTGTGTTTGTGTGAGTGTGTGTGTGTGACGACTTCTCCCTGACTCAATTATTTTCCTGCCTGTAGCGATGAGGATTAGAACGTTTCCAGAGCCACAAAAAAAAAGACGAACCTAATTCATTTGCTGGAAATATGACAATAAAACGAAATTGGTTTTCTTTGGCTGAGGAGATAGAAAAATCGGAAAATAATTTTCTGCCCCTAGATTTTTTATTTTGCGACCGAATATCACTTCGCATAAAGGGCCAGGAGATTAAAGGAAGGCGGTGTCTCTATGACCGTCAACACTCTCGGGGCAGAGGACCTTATTACAAGGCTGGTGAATGATGAGACGCTCGCAGTTTTACGCGCCGAAGACGAAGAAAAGCTAAGACGTAGTTTCAACAGTACAATACAGTCGGTGAACGCGGCTGCTGATCACAGACATGAGGACCAGTACAAGCAGGCATAGCTTTGACTTGACCAAACTCCCCTAAAATCCATATTTCCTCCCTCAATTACATGAAAAAAAACCTGCAAATACAAACGATCTGAGCCCCCAATGCTCCTAGAATAAGGAACGAGTACCTACGCCGCCCCGCTGAGCGAGTAAATGGCATGTTGTGTGAGTCTGACTGTGTGTACTACAGCTTGGAAGTAACTGGAGCTTTTATACATGCAAAGAACATCGCAGACAAGACAGCGCGAGGTTTTGATGTTAAAAGGTTTTTATTGCTCAAAGATGCATCGTTTGCGTGTCTGCCAACATGTACAAAGCAATACATGGCTGAACAAACATCTCAGGCTGTGTGTGTGTGTGTGTGTGTGTGTCTAAATAAAGCAATTTATGAGTGAAATGAAGTACTGTCCTTCATGGTTGATATTTAATAGGAAAGAATAAGCACTCTCTGATCAATTGATCAACTTGCCTCCATTCCTTCTCTCTTCGGTACAAAGGAATCAGCCATAAACGGCCTCTCATCCGCCTCTCTACCTCTTAAATAAACCCATTTCATTTACCAGTTGATTGATTTCCCGACTCCGCGTGCATTCGCCTTGGCGGTAACGTAAATAAGTTTGCGTGTCAACATCATCGTGTTAGAGATTCCAGGCGTGGCAGCTTGACACAGCTGTGTTTTGATGTCCGTCAATCAAACGGAACTTCTTCATTAGTATGAAACTTCTTCATTACGACGGTACCACCTCGTCACATCAACCTTCCGTGTCGTAAACAGGCCGTTTAGACAGATTTCACAGCCACCATCTTCATGCGAAGACGAGTGTTCACAGGCAGCAGTCTGCACATTGAGTACACTTGATAAACAGCTTCCCCCGGGGCCGAAGGCTCCAGAGGGCATCGAGCTCATCATAAATTCAGATTTTCCATGGAAATCAGGGCGCAGGGAATACATGATAAAAGTCATCTTTGCTCTGTAATCACTGTAAATGCCTCCTTAAGGCACTTACTGATGCGCTTATCCTGGATGACGATCTAACATCCTGTGTTTTTGACCATATGCAGCCCGTCGGCTTCGCCTCACACGGCCTGCAAACAGGAGGAAACAGCCAACGTCCAAATTGAATAAAATCTTCCAACCGCGACTTTGTCTCTCTGCGACAAGAGGAAGTCATCCTATAATACAAGCAGCCTTCCAGGCTGAGGTCAAATCAGACACAGTTGTTTGTCCCTTTATGTCAAGTCATTCGGTGTCTGAGAGTTCAGCACCGTCAAGTGAACCGCGGTTATCCAACCTCACACCTCAAACACAGACGGGCCTAAAGTGAAAGTTTTCACAGCTTCACAACTTTCTGTTTCTTCCTTTCAAGAGAATCCACGGCTGACTGCATCCAGCAGGGAACAAGGTGGTGACTGTGTCTCTTTGTCTTTCCCTGAGTAACGATCTCTTGTATTTGGGGTCCTCGGGGGGATCGTCACTCTGCCTGCTCCTTTCAGATGCGGTGCAATTATGCTTCTCACAGCACTCAAGCATCTGCATTAAGGCAGGAGAGCTGAACGTATATTTTCTTGGCTTTAAATCGACTGCACTAAAAAGAGGAAGGGATATAACCCCCTAGACACACACACACTCCGCTCTCTCTCTCTCTGAAAGACACACATTATACAGTACTTGATTTTGACACGTTAATGCAAGCTGGATATTAGAGTATAGATGAGTTACTGAAAGGATTGAGAGGCAGAATGACGGAGAAGGAAGGGAGGTGATTCATTCAGCTGCTGGAAAGGATCCGGCTTCAAACTCTCCAAAAAAAAGTAGCCTGGAAAAAACAAAACAAAACGGATAACAACATCATAAGCTCCTAATAATAATACGATGAGTAAATGAGAGGGAGAAAAGCAAAGAATAACAGCGTCCAGCCAGAATTAGGGAAGTGGCACGAGCGAGGGAGAGATAAAGGGGAAAGTCCTAGACAGCAAATGAGAGACAGAGCCCGTCTTTAAGTCCGGGAGCTGCCTAATAACCCGTAGCTGCTGATCGAGCTGTTTCTGGGCACCAATACCAAATCTCCTGTTGAGTCGTCTTCAGTTCCGTAATCCTCTTATCCGAGTTGATTTCAGCACTGTGAAGACTCAAGTCACCAAACTGTCTGCGGCAGAGCCGCCATGTCGTCTGTGTCTTTAGCTCAGGGAACAAAGCCTGAAGGGGCGACGGAGGCAGTGGAGGAGGACATGAGGTGATGTACTGTGAGTTCAAATGAAAAGAAACTAAGAAGAAACTCCACCCGACATGTCTGCACTGTATTTCTCAGGGACATGGAAACATATTACCTAGGAGGGAGGAAACATCATGAATCTTCTCTGTTTGTCCCTCCGATGTCAAATCAATGACTCTCATTGGGAGCTGACCGGAGTTGAAGGTCACAGTAGTTTGAAGTAGTTGAACTGCAAGTCAGATTTAATGACACTAGTTTGTTTGGCTTTCATTAAACGATATAAGGAGGACTGTGCAGCGGTGATGTTAATTAGAAAGGGATAATTGATGCTGGATGTTTTACTTTCCGCTCGCTTTGTTTCAGCATCTTTTCGACAGTAACATTAGCCGTTCCAGCTGTTTTGCCCTGAAGGATACCTGCAGCTCTTCAATTGGCTTCCAGAGAAAAGCAAAGCAATGAGGATGTTTGACTCGTGTGTGTGTGAGTGTGTGTGTGTGTGAGTGTGTGTGTGAGTGTGTGTGTGTGTGTGTGTGTGTGTGTGTGTGTGTGTGTGTGTGTATGTGTGTTTTCCCCACTGTGAGAGAGATGGTTGCCCATCTGATCAGCTCCACGGGACCTTCCATGCTCCATTAAAGAGATAACCCTGGCGAGGATTTGGACCGTACTTTTACTCACACTATCACTTGGGGGGCTGAATGAAGGAAACTGATTAGTTTATGGGAGTAAAGTAAGTTAGCTGGACAGGAGCTCAGGAACATGCTGTGTGTTAGAGATACAAACTTTCATATTAGAAGTCATCTTGAAAGAAAAGTAAACCGTTTTTTTGTACAGGTGTCTGCGGCATCTGTCACATGACGTCATGTGATTCCGGTGTAATGTAAAAGTAACCACATATTCGTACACGCATGAGGTGCTAAGTGACTGAAGGAGCAGTTTTGCCCGGTGGCCTTTAAAACATATACTATTGCAACATCTCTGTTGTCCAGCGGTTGAACAAATGTGTGTTTGCTGCTTGTTTCCAGTGACACATCTCACGCCTGTCATCTTCTATAACTGGGCTGCGCCTCCGCATCTGAACCGTTCATAACCTCTGAGACAGCTTAATGTAGACATTATTGTACTGACCTCTTATTGTGCACACTGGTACTATAATCTGTGTCTCTCTCTCTCTTATTTAATTAGACTGAGCTCATCTCACTCATCATATACTGGATGATGACCGGGATTGGGCAGGATTGCAGATGGCACATGAGATACCGTGTAATTACGGACCTCGGTGAGATCGGGGCTGTGAATTGATGTCTGCAAGCCGGGAGAGGGGCTGAGATTTTCACATTTCAACAGCGGGGGAAGAGTTGGAATTGTTCCTTAGTGATAGATTGAGCTAAGCTATGTGATCCGGCACCTGGTGGCGTCATTGAGACTATAACAGATTCCATAATTCACATTTCTATCCATCACTCACTTCTGCAGTAGCCGCTAAGCAGAATGATGATGGGTTGGTCGGGGAGACGTGCAGAATATTCTGCTGCCCTCTCTTACAAATCCAAACATATATATATATATAATACGGTGTATCTAAACTCTTTGTTGGTCTCCTCCTTTTATTCAAAAGGTTTTTTGTCATCATGAAAACAAGTGAGACAATCTGATGAAGCTGCAATTGAACAAGTGAGAAACAGAAGCAGTCTGTTTGTTCACTGCCAGGTACGTCCACAGACTCTGATCCTACTCTTTGCTCGTCTGTTGCATTTCCGTAACGCCCTCCGGTGATTTCCCCTGCCCACGGCAGACGGCTTCACACATGCAGTCTGCCCGACGAACTGGTGCCAAACAACCACACAATGGATAACGAGCTGGAAAAGAACACTGTGTTTATGGAAAATCCCTCCCAGGTACGGTGTCATACTGTCAGGGACACCTGTTTTGTCTCTCTGTTTTCAGTGGTTAAGTTGCATCTTAGTAAAAAAAAAAAAAAAATGACACACTTTGTTGCATTGCATCGTTTCAACTATAGAAGCTGTAGAAAAGGAAGTGCTGCGTGACGCCAGCATCACAGTGAAGTGTTAGCCCCCCCTGGGCTACACACCGGTGCCTCCCTGCTAGTGGCCCAGCTCACTTTTTCCAGTTTGGTTTAGTTCATGTTGGACTTCTAGTTGTCAACACCCTTCATACCAAGAACAAACTATTTTAAATATATAGGATAATTCTTCATTAACTCCGATGTGCCGTATCACTGGTCTCTTCTCTCCACGTCACGTTCTGAACCACAGCGCTGCAGTCCGGATTTGAATCATTGCCGAGTGAGTGCTGTACAGAACAAAGTGTGCTTTGAGCAAGCAGTTCGCCTTATTGAGGAGTGAATTAGGTAATCTTGGTGCGTAACTCAAAGCCACTGGCCGTATTGAGGCCAGACGTATGGAAGCACGGCTGAGTGACTTCTGCTGAGCAGCACCAACAGGCAGAGCAGCCGTCACACAAGTTAAATCTAGTGTTGATACACACACGGACAGGAAATATGTTTCCGTTTGCTTCATCTTCAATCTTCCTTTATCTTCGTCTCAGCCTATTTTATAGCCTCAGTCTGTATCACGTGTGTGTTGATACACTTGTAAGAAAGAAAATGATCTGCGATTCTACTTTCATACTGATAATGTCGAGGTCAATCTGATCCTTGCACCTGCACACAAAGGTGATACCATGATTCAACATTGTTCAATGGTCTTCATCTGCAGTTTACATGTGGCATGATGAAGTACGATATCTATGTTTATTAATCTTGTATCATTACAGAGGAAGCAGTTGCAAAGTGCAGTCACTGCCAAGCTCGCATGATATCTGGTGTGTCTTGTTTTCATAGAGACGTCTGATCCTGAGGGTTAACATAAATCAACCTTGATTAGAAAGCACCTGACGGCCACCGGATGCAGTGAAGACGTGGCTGCATCACTCAGGATGCACATGTTCGTGCCATCCTTCTTGCCTGCAGTACTTTATGAAACCAACTTTTATTCAACTCATTCGTCACGGAGGCTGATTAACTCAGCTCACTGATGATCATGTGTGCTGAGCCAATATTCAATTAAAGACATAAACAGCCTCAACAGTGATGACTAGAAGTGACAAATACAAGTGTGAATGACAATTAAACTGTCATTAAACATTATAATGCATCTAGTGTTGGGTGAGGTGGAACAAATGATATTTAATACATTAAATAAACAGAGAACATACAAGAGAACATACTAAATCACTATTACAGCACAGTAAATGGTGATGAGTCCTGACACCATCCCCAACCCACCAGCTGCTCCTCCCCTGCTTCAGCAGGTGATCGGGCCTCTCCACAGCTGATCACACCAGAGGCCCAGTCCTCCTCCACCTCAGGTGGATCCCAGGTAGATCGTAGACCTCCTGTCTGACACGTCTCTGACTCCCTGACCCTCAGCGCTCTCCTCTCCTCTTCTCCCTGTACACCAACAGCTGCACCTCCACTCTGTCAGAGCAGGCTGTTGTGGCTGGTGAGTCTTGGTCTCAGGGTCCAGTGCCGAAACAGCTGTCCACTCTGGTCGTTGCTCCGCCCCCGTCCAGGCTTGGACTCTGGCCAGGACGGGGTCTTGACTCTTGACTCTTGAGACGCCTTGCTCGGTGGCAGATCTCAAAGTCATAGTCTTGGAGGACCAGGACGCTACAGTATTGAGTGTTTTCATGGCCTCATGCTGTCCCAGATCAAACTGATCTCCTGTCCTGGACCCGCTGCAGTTTGTCTGAGAGCCAGCAGCTCTGTAGACGACGGTCTCCCCATGAACCTCTGTCAGGATCCTCTTTGTAAACTTCAGCTCTGCCTTGAACACCGTAATCCCAGCGCTTCTGCCGTTTAAGCTCTCCCAGCTCAGAGTGCCTGACTCCACCCTCAGGTGGATGACAGACTTCCTGTCTGACAGAAGGCAGCACGTAACGCTGTGAAAACATGTGTGTGACTCCCGGACCATCAGCACAGGATCCTTCCTTCCTCTCTCCTCTTCTTCCTGCACAGCAACAGCTGTCATCCGTCTGTCTAACTCCTGGAGTTAGAAGACGACACCACCTCATATCACTTGATGGTTGATCCCAGGATGAGTCTGCCTACGTAGTTGCTATGTAGCTTATTTAGGAAACTGTAGGCAGACTCATGTCGCCTTCCAAGTCCAGGGAGGTTCACAGCACATGACATGTTTCTATTGCTGTTCCGGGTAATTTTCTTCCTTTTCAATTATCAATACGGGTCATTTTTTACCCACTCGTGCAAGAGTGTCGGGTCCAGTCACTCGTGCATCTAAAGGTTAATGCAGCTGAATGAAACACGGTCGCTGTGCCAACCATCCTGACATCATTCAGTAAAAAAAAAAAAAGATTTGAGCTGGGATCCAGACACATGGACGTCCGTACTGCATTATGCATTCAGGGAACATTTCCACATTCTAAATGGTACTTGTAAGAGCACAATATCGAATTTGTAAAGGACTCTGAAACATATGCAAATAAGAGATGGTGGTACAGAAGTGTATTAGATATTTATTGTGATTGATGTGCGATTTGAATACATTTACTGCGCCAGAGACACTCAGGTCATTTTCATATCCCCGTCTTTATGGCGGGGTCACAGCTGCCTACGGGGGAATGGAAATCATCTAATGAAATATTTATGCACGTTGAAGAGAAAAACAGCTGGGGCCAGATGTATAAAATGATGTGTAAGTACAAAAAGCTTGCACACGCCTTTTCCCACACAGAAGACTGTGGCTGGAGATTTTGGGCCCAATAAAAACACATAATATTAGGCCCCATCTACTATTTAATACGACGTTCTAATGCGTTCTGAAGGCCCCCTGTAAATCACGGGTCGTAGAGTTGTTCTAACTTCCCCCTCTTTACAGCACATCGCTCCACACATAAACTGGTATCTATAAAGACAGGACGTGTGCTGAGTATTATCTCTCACACACTTTCAGACTGTGCTTATGTGTATATTCTGCCGGGGCAAGTCAAGCGTGGAAATTTCAAATACGGCGAGACAGGAATTAACATAAAAACAGCCAATTTCACAGAGCTTTCATTTGTCATTATCATTGTAATTTTTGTCCTCTTTCCACTGATACACCTGAAATAACTCCCATTCACACACTGCGTGGTAAGACGTGAAGTGTGCACTAACTCTGATTAGACCTGATTGCTGCAGCGTGAGGGCGGTGCACAATGGCACGGCTGGTACAGGGTTGTTGCTGCTGCTGTTTCTGGATCAAGATAGTTGCCAATGTTCCGCTTTAGTCTTCTGAGGCCCGACCTCTTTGAGGTGTGTAAGGACCTGATTAAAAAAAGAAAGATATTCCCTTTTCTTCGCCTCTCAACATTGAATGAATGTGCACATGTTCCATTGCCATGTCTAATCATACTGCTGCAATCAGTCTTTTTGTATGTAAATTATTGAGTAAGGGAGTGTCGACATCCATTCATGGCTGTAGATTAGACTGGAGGTTTTTAGCGCGCGAGTACAATGTCACAATGATTGAGACTTATAAAAATGGACCATGCATATTCACAGCTTTATGAATCTGAGGAACGTAATGTGTATGCACAGTTCTTCCATTCTGTGTACACACATCTGGCCCCTGGTGTGCATAGAGAAGGAAGCGATGAATTATTAATACGAATGTAGGACAGAGAGGAACCTATATGTTCATGTTTGTCACGATATTTCTCAACTCCACTTAATGAAGCATCCTGAGAGCGGAGGATTTTGCATGTTTCTAAACTTGCTGGCTTCCTACCTACACGAGCCTGCGTAACTTTTCTACCTCTCCTGTCCCATTTTCTTACTACAAATGATTTCATAGTGATGCAATCTTCTTTCTCAGCAAAAACCTCAGTTCTCCCCACAGGAATCAGAAGCCACTGAAGAGCTGCTCAAGAATGAGTTCTTGGAGAGATTTCTTCTATTCCCTCACTCTGCTGTCTTCTCTCTCGTACTCACTCATACCATATCACATATCTTTTTTTTCTCTCCTCACCTCTTTCTTATTTTCTGAGTTCGTGACCCCAGTGAATGATTCTGAGACCTTGGAGCTCTGCAGGTGGGGAAGAGTCATCATTTCATAGCTGTCAGGCATTTTTCGGTTTGCTTTACGCACCCGGCGCACACGTTTCCTCGACAGCCGATGTGAATATGCAGAGACTGTCGTGCGGAGCAGTCGTCTGCTGTCATTCATTGTACAATGAGGGTACACGATTCTTTGTGTTAGAGGACACATGTACCGTTTTATTGAATGCACAAACAGAACACAGCCTGAATACTTAATATCCTACATTTAACAAGCAGATCAATTCTGAGGAAAACTGTAAACTCCACAATGAGCTGACAGTTGCCAGAATAAAACTAATGCAGTCTCATAATGTAATGAAGCGTTTGTTGTCATGTGTTGAAGGTTTCTGGTCATTACAGAGACTGTGTGTTGTGATGCTGCTGAGGTGCATTATAATAAGAGGTGTTTTAACTACATTCTTCATCCAAATGGTGTCAATGAAGTTAAACTTAATACGACAGGATAGAGGCATTAACTCCGGGTAGAGACTGAGAAAGAGAGAGACTACGCTGGGCATACCCGGGACAAAAGGACACTGTTAGGCTCAGCAGCTGTCACAAAGATCCTAACCTGCAGTGTATGTAGCTGAAAAATGAATGGATGGACCGTTGATATATCCTCTTAACTGTGGTTGTATATTCTGGAGTGTTTTGACTCTCCTCTCCTTCCCCCTCGTGTGCCCTTTCTGTTGCCTTACCCATTGGCTCTTTCTGTCTCCTTAGCTCTCAACACTAGAGATACAATCACACCTTGTCTTCTCAACTTCTTACATTTCAGGAGACAGGTTTCTCTTCCCCCTCAATCTTTCCCTTCAATCCCTTGTTGTCCTCTCGCTGCTCTTGACACACACATGAAAAGGCAGGAACAGTCAAACAGGATGATGTAGTCCTGCTGGCCAGGGCACGAAAACAGTTAGGTGGTATAAACTTGTGCATCTTGAGTGATGAAGTCACGTCATTACTGTGTCCTCTTCTAGTCGAGTACAATTCAAATCAAGGTTGATTTAGGACGTTCACGTCAGGATCGTTTGACTCTATCAAGATAGGACGCCCAACATGTGATCAACTATTTCAGTGATATCATGTTAACACCAGTGTTTAAAGTCAGAACAGGTTTCCTCTGTTATGTCAATATAATATAAATACACATATACATCATATTTCATCGTATCACATGAAACATCATCAAGCTAAATGCATCATATCTCACCTCCATGTGGGGGCGTAGGGATCGGATGGACAGATATCAAAATTAAAAATGGCCGGTCACTGACATTAATCTTGCTGATGTTCTATTGGTTAGTCCAACTGTGCAATGTGTGTTTCTACTATGGTGTCTTTTAACGGACGAGTTTAAAGGGCTAATTTGTATAGGGATCATTTTAACAGGAACAAGCTAGCGCCAGGACATCTCCTGTAATACCCCTTTGTTCCTTAGGAGGCGACAGTGAGTCACTAGAACGCAACGTTTTGTTATACATTTGACAAAAAAAAAAACCTTATCACCCACATGCCTTGCTCCCCTTTTATGTGCCGGCATCTAACAGGCTAAAGATACGGAGTCCGTAGTGATGCCCTGTAATATTAGTCCGCACAGGGATGAGTGCCGTTCAATGGGACTCATCGGTAGAGGTGATAAGGACAGAACTTGTTATATCAGTTTACAGGCCTAATGAGGCATGAAGGAGCTCAACACAACTCAGGATCTCCCTCATTCTCTCTCTCTCTCCGCGAGAATCCTTTAAAATCTGTAATTGGCACCGTCGTCTCACATCAGATCATCAGCCGCCCTTTAACATCCATCCGTAACTGCTCTGCTGGATTGGTGACAAAAATAATTTGTTGTGAAGGTGTGGAGAAGGTTATGACTTTGTGGTCAAGTGTTTGCTTGGTGATAACACGTTATCTCCATTCACCCAAAGAGTGCTTGTTTGATGATAATACTATAGAAGGTTTGTGTTCCCTTTTTCTTGCCTGATTTCCCTCTTTATCTGCTCCCTAATCATTCTCTACACACAGACATCATTACTGAGATGGATTTTCTGGGTGAGAGAGTTAGGGAAGCAAAGGGAGGGAGGGGGGGGTGAAAGAGAGAGAGAGAGAGAGAGAGAGAGAGAGAGAGAGAGAGAGAGAGAGAGAGAGAG
>CAAKHC010017925.1:0-10929 GCA_901007825.1 Macroramphosus scolopax | reverse complement strand
AAAAAGGGGGGGGGGGGGAAAAAAAAAGGGGGGGGGTTTTTTGGGGGGGGGGGGGGGGGGGGGGTCAATAGACCAAAGAATTTAAAATAGTTTCTCCTTTTATTTTGTTTGTGATCTATTTTCTGACAAGGACAAGTTATCACAGCAATACGCTGCAGAAGAAAGCAAAGAAAAAGGCAATTGGATCCAGTCCACATCTGCCCTCTCCTACTTTTATTTGCACTTTCTTTTTGCCTCATCTCTGATATGATCTCTGGGTTTTTATACTGCTTATTGTTTTCATATTGTTTCTGCAGCGCTGTGTTTTTTTTTTTACTGCCTCATAGTTGTCTGATATCGTCTCTTTATCGTCTCATAGTTACGCCCGGCGTCCCCCGCTGTCTTGTTGCCTTGTTAATGTAATGTTTTAAAGCCTGGCTGAACATCACAGTGTCTATAATAGGGTAGTAAAGACCGACGTGACGTGAGTGTAAGAGAGAAAAACAATATTTGGATTTGATTATTTTGACCTTTTTACAGCTGGAATTAAAAAAACTGGCCTGTGAGGTTATATTGAACGTTTGAGGAATGAGAAATGTGAAGCCCAACACAAGACGGAGGAGCTGAATGAATCATGTTGTGAGAGGTTCGATACCGGAGCTGTGGGGGGACACAGGCCGGGGGGGGAAAGATACGGACAGAGATAGAAAATCATACGGTTCCAGAGTCGTCATGGGAGTTAGAGAAGTAGGATTCCCGTTGGTGGTGCAAAGATGGGGTGACGAGGGGACAAAACAAGTCGTGGCCTCTGAAGAAATTAAACTGGACCAATGCCAGAGAAACAAAGCAAAGAAAGAGATGGCCTGCCGGTGGAATGGCCTTCATCTCTCCTGTACATGGAGTGTAAATCTGCCCCTCGCAGCCTCCAACCGATCCACACACACACACACACACACACACACACACACACACACACACACACACACACACACACACACACACACACACACACACACACACACACACACACTAACACACTAACACACACTAACACTCACACACATGATTTAAAAAGCTCTCGTGCTCCGTTAAATGCCCCCTTAACTCACGTCAGGGGACGGGGGTGACAGACAAAGAGAGGAGACAAATGTACAGTCTGAAAAATATTTCAAGAGCCTATAAAAACAGAATGTACGCGCCTCCTTCCTGCACTATTTTCAACTCCTTTAAGGTCACTTTCTGAGTCACGCAACATTACAGACCGGATGTGTTTTCACGTGGCTCCATTTCTTTGAGTCAACTGCTTCGCTCTCGTCTCCCCGTGCGCCTCGTAGTCCGTCTACTCTCACTCTCAATCCGAGTCGGTTTTCCCTCGTCAATACTTGATGAGCTTCCTGAAGTGCTGGCAACAGATTCCTGCTCGGGACTCCATTTTCTTCCAGCACTGCAGAACATTGGCCAGCTGTGTTTGTTTTCCTGATGAACTCAATTAACTCTGGTGCACAGTCTACAGAACACACACACATTTATATGAAACACACAGACACACACACACACTGAGCCTTTTTCATAATTAACCAGCTGATTGAAGTCAGATTCACCTGTATCGGACCAACTGTATGCAGCAATGCACCACATCAAAACGAAATAAAGACAAACATCAGAGAAAAATGAAAAGCAGTGTGCAGCATGGTGTCTCAGGGTTCTCGGGGTTTTAAGGTCCTGACTTTATAATCACGATGCCCACAGTTCCAGTCAAATCTGGCACGTTCGAAACCCAAAATCTGCCATAAAAAAATGAGTGTCCAAAGACCTGCTTGTGAGCTGAGTTGAATCAAGGCCATGCTTCATCCTTACCATGAGATGGAAGGTGAAACTCTCATCTACCGGTCAATATGCAGTCCAGCTGTCGTCTATGTCCACAAGATCGTCATAGTGACCGAAAGACAGACGCTGCTACAGCTCAAAAGAGTCTCCTCAGAATGGATCACCCGGTGGCTCAGATCCCATTTTGGTGGCCTGCCACCTTCGGATGAAGACCCAAGAGAGAGTTACCTCTATGGCACAGTCCTCCGGTGGAGCCTCCCCCCCAACAGTGACTCACTATGGCTGGATGAGGAGCTCTGTAGGGGGACCGGAGCAGAGCCACGACTCCACAGTGCTGCAGTGACTCACTGTTGCTTCTCCATGTAAACAGTGTATTCCTTTCGTATTAGGCATTTTCATACAAATACAGCTTATACATGTATTTGATTTAAAAGTGAAAAATAATCAACCATATATTCCAAACAAGCTGATCCATAAAACACACAAAGAGAATTAGCCAGATAAACAATATTCCTCTCGCCAGCTGTGTTTGGACGATGACCAGGTAGCCCAAGTATGGTCTAACCTTGAGGCTTGGAGTTCTTCCAGATATCTTTTAGCCAAAAAGCTGTAATTACCTCGTCCTCCAATGATCTCTCTCTCTCTCTTTATCTCTCTCTCTCTCTCTCTGTCTCTCCCTCAAAGGGTTTAGATCTATCAGTCAAGCCTCCCTGGGGTTCTTTGGCCCTGCCAGCCAGCCGGCGCCATCTCTGCCATCACACTCGCATCCTCATCGCTCTCCTCTGCCACGGGGACACAGAACCTGTCAGTGTACCATGTGTTTATGTGCGGGAGTGATAGCAGAAGCCGAAGACAGGTGCTGTTATCTGCGGCCGTTCCGAGCCAGACAGTGTGTCTTTCTGGTGTGTCGATTTGCAAGTGTACATTTCGGACTCAGTGTCCAGACGCTGGCAACGCTGTCCCTGACTGACCCTACGAACAGAGACGGCCGGCACGTTCTCCAGCTATTACAGTCGATCATTCACACACGTGTGCACACACGAGACCTCCTTCCTGCGCTGAGGGGTTCGATTAATAACTGACGGGGTCGGAGACGGAGAGGATTCAAGCTGCATACAGAGGAAGAGGAGCAGGGAGGAAACAGGTAGTCACACAGAATAACACACAACGATGAAGAAAACACCGGCTGCATAATACAAATATTAACAAGAGGGTTAAAGGTGGAGTCTCTCTTAAAGAATTGATATAGTAGTTGTACGTATAGTTGCATATATGGAGAGCCAACCTGTGGGGAGTGCCAGCTGTATGATAGGGGAGGATGGAACACACACGCACGCACGCACGCACGCACGCACGCACGCACGCACGCACGCACGCACGCACGCACGCACGCACGCACGCACGCACGCACGCACGCACGCACGCACGCACGCACGCACGCACGCACGCACGCACGCACACACACACACACACACACACACCAGATGTCCCTGGTTGTCCAGGCAACAGAAGGAGCATCTCTGTGGTGTCAGGCCGGAGCACAAACTGGTGCACCACGGAGAACTATTATTCCGTGTACACAGAATCCGCCTGTTTGTTTGTCTTGTAATCCCATAAAGTTCCAAGCCTCTGTGGATGCAGACGGAGCGGACTGATGTGAAGGTGAAGCGACAGGGCGATCCTGTTGACTGTGAAGGGACGCACACCTGAGGGGACGGAATGTCTTTCTGCTTGCAACATTTTCCCGCTGTGCAGTTAGCCCCCCAGCTACCCCGGTGGGCCGTAATTAGAGCTGTAAAGGCAGCCATTAACATGCCAGAGCAAACACACAGTAAACCAGCTCCTTTTACTACGACACTCAATACCACCTGTCGTCCACGGCAACGCAGCACACCGCCGCACCACCGGCTGCACCGCTCGCTCGGCGGAGCGCGACTGGAGGTAAATGTATGCAACTATAAAATGTCTTTTATTGGGCATTACGGTCAAATGGAGAGATCGACATTTCTGCCTAATAAGAATGTAAAGGCAGCTGTAGAAAGGGTTGTAAAGGAGATGCAGACGGAGGAACACGAGGCCCCCGGGGGCTTTTCGGTGTGTAACTTTACTTTGCATCCAGACAAGTTTTGTTTAAGACCTTTTAACGGGCGTTTATTTGTGCATCACCCTGAGAATCTGTGTCTTTTTAGAGCTCACAGTAGAAGGAATTAAACCAATATCCTGTCATCTAAGAGTTTAAATGGCATTACATCGTCCTGCACCATCAGTCTGCAGTAGCACCCTCAACCGTTCACCTCCGATAGCTGTGTAAATGGTTCCTCATGACGCCAAGATATCCGGGATTGTAGTCCCCGATTCAGTCAACTTCTCCTTTTCTCCTCTTTTGTTAAAATGCTTCCAACGGGGGTGAAAAGAAAACCCGTCTTTGAATCTGTAATCTCCGAGCCCAACGTGACATAAACCACTTTAAAATGGTTTCAGTCCTCACAAATCTCCTTCAGAGTGTTCGCGGGTTGCATAGCACCCCTGTGACTAGTAAATTGTACGTGTAAAATGCGTGTGATTCCCTTTAAAGCCATGATAAGATGAGTAACAGTCAGGATTAGATGGTTGCTTCAGTACAGATTCACTTCGATCCTCAACAGCACGAAGAAATGACGAATGAACGCTTACAATTTGCAAACAATAAAAAGTTATGGATGAAATATAGTAAAGAAACCCCCCCCCCCCACACACACACACACACATATACGTATATATTATATATACATAGTTATACAACGTATATGTAATTGGTAAGTTAGAGAGAAGGGGGGCTTGAACTTTAACTACGAGGTAGAGCTAAGATTGTCCATTAGCAGCGGGGTCGCTTCAATGTTTCAGGCTTAATGAAGCAAAGAGCAAGAAGAAAGAGAGAGGCTGCAGACCTGATTAATGACAGAGAGAGAGAGAGAGAGAGAGAGAGAGAGAGAGAGAGAGAGAGAGAGAGAGAGAGAGAGAGAGAGAGAGAGAGAGAAATAACTAAAAGAGACAATTGGGATCACAGAGCGAAAGGGAAACGGAGACAAGTAATGCATAATTAGAGGTGATGAAGTGGGAAAGGAAGTGCAGAGACCCGGAGAGGGCGAGGTTGGGTTGGATTTCTAATTGATCCATGAAAGGAGCGATGTGAAAAGTGCTTGCCTAGTGTTCAAAGATCATTCGTGTATTTTTCAATCTGGCCCCTGTTTTCCCGTGTGTCTGGATTAAAATGAATAACTGGGACCAAAACGATTGGAATCGGTCCAATAGTGATGAGAACGTTATCGCCGGTAATGGCGAAACAACTGCAACAAATTTCAATGGGGGAAATCGTCTGTTTTAAAATCTGGTGTCTGTAGACGTTATTGCTACTGGAAGGATCCCATTTTTATTGTCAGTGTCTTAAAACATCATAGAAATAATCCCCACAGAGATGGACCACCTGTCTACACTTCACTTCTTCCCTCTCAACTGTAAGAGGTCTTTCAGTCGAGTTGAAGTACTGAAAAATGGGACAATAACGCTTTAATCTGACTTTCAATATGGACTTATTTTATAACAAAACCTGTACAGTTGCTCCTTGAATTAACATCCTCGTTGCTGGCAAGAATCTCTGACATCTCCTATTCTGTTGAATATGTGTATCTGTGTATTTGTGTATGTCATTATCATGACAAGCTCTCATGTGGACTGTTGCCGGGTCAACACAATAAGTTAAGACCACCTCCACTGGCCTGCAGCAGGTGTCTCTGCTCTTCGTGCGTGCCACAACTTCAGCCTGTCCTCCAAAGTTAGTCAATGAAACTTGTCTACCTCTTCTGTGATGTTGTCAGACACCTGAGCACTATTAGAAGACAGACTTTAACATGGACAAATGTCCTGTCAGTGTGTGTAATGCAGCCATGTTTCAGTCTCTCCCCATAGCGTTCAATACTGGACTAATTCCAATAGTCTTTTGTCCATTTCCACCCAAACACATGGGAACAATACCGGACTGTCCTTAAATTTGTTCATACTCTATTCTAAATGGTCTCAAACCTTACACTCTATCTCTTTCTTTGAAAGACATCTGAAGATTTTTTTGCGTGTCTGGGACGGCGGCTTTAATACTCTGGAAGAGCCGCGCTCTTCTGTCCTCAGCTCAGCAGGAAATTATTAAAGTCACGGTCCAGTTAACTGCTGGCTGCCTTCAGCCCTCCGTGCCTCGGGTGGAACCACCCACCTGCGCCGGGCCTCTTAAGAAGGCTAAGTGCACAGCCACACACACACACAGACACACACCAATGAAACCAGTCACCTGTGCAGGGCCATGAAGTGAGCATTAGGCATTAGCTGTGGTGGGCTCTAGCTAAGGCTCGGCTATGCTCTGAAAAGCAGCAGCAGGAACGGGATGGCAGGCTGGTGAGGCAGGCAGGCGGTGTAGGTGTTCATTAGAAGACCCAGAACTATTCACAGGGAGAAACAAGGCCATAAAGGCAATTAATCTGCCCATAAACAAGCCATTCCGCCTGCCCAACACACCCTCAAGCACACGGGCATGACAGCGGGAGCAGAGTCGGGGGGGGGGTTCCTCCTGACTCTCTTTCTCATTATCTCTCTCTGTTTGATTCCTTTTCTCTAAACTACTCAGATAAATCCAGCAATTTGTTTTTTTAATCAAAAAAAAGTGTTGCTATCTAAATCTTGCAGTGCTGCATTGTAGCGACGGTTCAACAAGAGGGTCTCACGTCTCGCTGGTTACAGATCAGCAGGCTGAGATTAGAGGCAGCAGCCTCCATCTCACGGGGCTCTGTCAATAATACTGCAAATATATGCATCATGAGAAATACAACGTAGCTAATGTTACATGCACTTACGAAAAGACAAGTAAATGAAATGTTTGTAATCTAACATGTTGTATATATCATGTTTTGTTTCCATGCTGGAGTGTTCGTCGTTCTCCAACCGCCCCAACGTGATGCAGCTGCAGCACATAGTCGGAGTCCCCTGCTCCATTATAACATTGATCTAATATTAGTTAATTAATATGGTTATGTTTGTTCTGTTCCCATCTTGGATTATACAATAATTGCTGACAATAACAAATCTACCAGTAAGAAACAAGCCCACTTCAGCAGATCAAAGTCTACATTGCTTTCACTGCGAGAGCTGGTATTGATGAACGTCCTCTAAACACTATAAAAAATGTTGTGCATATTACACGAGTGTGAGCATGTATGTGCACGGGCTGAACTATAGTGTGCTTCACTTCTGCAGATGATGAGTTGAATGCCTGCACCCTTATGAGTAATAATGAGAGTGTTGGATTGCCTGAGCTAAGAATAGTAGCTGCTAGTAGCGGGATTGTCTCTGTTACCCACCCTGTGGCTACACTTAAACTAGATTTAATCACAAAAGGAGAAAGTGGAAAAAATGCAGAAAAAATATGAATATCTTCACACACACACGTCTTTCAAACATTCTAATACAGGTAGAGGACGCATGGGAAACACAAAGAAACTGAAGGACAGAGGGTGTTAGGACTGGACGGCTGCACCACAACTGTATAAAAGGTCATCTGAAGAGTTTAGAGAAGAAGCCAAAGACCCTGTAACTCTACTTTTCCTCATGTCCAATTATCTTTACAACATATCCTTCGCTCAACTTTCCTTCAAAAAATCCTCTCATTTAACCTGCTTTCTGTGTGACATTCTGTCCTCCTGCACCTCATTATTTCTGAAAAACATGACATTCTTGAGTGTTTGGTGTCCCTGACAGTGTCTCCAACACAATAACACCCACACACCCACACACACACCTCAGGGTTTATGAACAAAAAGGAAGCAGATGCACATTAGTAAAAGATAAGATCATCATATACTTTCATCAGTATAAAGAACATATCTATAATTCTTCTTATAAAGCGTCTGCTTCTTGTCTGCCTCACTGATGGCGATGTCAAACACATGTGCCCTTCCCATAGGTCCTCTTATTTTTAATTTCCCCTATTTCCCTGTCTCTTCTCCGAAGCGGTCATCACCAAGAGCCAATCTTGTGGAAAATGAAAACTATTTGAATGTTTTCCAGCAGCTCAGGCAGAGTGGTGGGCTCTCTGAGCACCGTTTCACCTGCAGGCTTTATTGCTCCACACAGAGCTTTTACATGACATGTCTTTGCTCTCCGGGTCACAGGGAGAGATGGAGGTTGAAATTAGTTCTGGGGAAATATGTGCGAACCTGCATGCATTAAGTGGACAAAATGTGCAGACACACACATACACACAGGTTAAAATAGAGTCCAATCTTCGGGGGAGTCAGGTGAGGGATAAGTCATGTTTACCACACCTGTCTCTCCAGCAGGAGCGGGGCTACACTTAAAGCCGAGCAGTTGGGAGTTCTGCCACAAGCGCATTTACTGGATATCATAAACACAGGGGAGACAAGCTGGAGTCTATCCTGCTCACGTCATGACTCTTAGGAAGCGATGCAATGAATAAATCAGCACATCCGCCACCCGCGAGCCAATATAAACGTAAACAGGTTTGCATAAACAGGACTGTATAGTGTGAATGAACACAGAAAAGGTGCACAAAAACCCCAATGCAGAGACAATAAGCAGTAAATACACAGTGTGTGTGTGTGTGCGTGTGTAATATTCATCAAACTGTACCCACCTGAGGCTCTGAGTGACAGGTACATGGGTAACTGTCGCTGGTACACACCTAATGAATATTCACACTGTTATTCTCATTGAATTATTCACACCAGCATGAGCTCACGCCGGGTTTTTTCATTCTGCGCATGCAAGAACTACACACATTTCGCCGGCGTGTATTTTTGCTTATTCGAATAGACGGATACACAAGCGAATAGAAAGCAAAGAAAGAAAGACACGCAGAGAGAGTCAGTCAGACAGATGAACGCTGGCTGCTGGCGTATAGCTGTCAGCATGCGAGCTGACAACAGGAAGAGAGACGCAGACCACCAGGGTGACCTTGACTATAAAGTCAAACTTACAAGAGCGTGCTCATTACAGAAGTTTCCATATTTTCTATGTTTGGTTGTTGTTCACTTGCATGTGTCTGTTCTTCCGTGAGTCTCTGTCTGTCTTTCTTTCTCTCCTGCTTCTAACTATAAGAGGAAGTATTGGTGCCAAATCTTATCAGAATCAGAATCAGAAAACCTTTAATGTCTCACGACGGAGAAATTTACACATTACAGTAGCAAAGGGGACAGTGCACACATCAAGAGCATTTATCAAACAAAATAAGTAATAAGAAACAAGTGAAGTAATAAGTAAACAAATGAATAAGTTAGTACGTTGTGGAATTGCACATAGATTATTGCACAAATCCTTCCTTTGAGATTGGGCTCTCATGCACGAATGTGTGCATGTTTGTGTTACGTGTATAACGCAAGGCTCTGGAGAGCGAAAGAAAAGGCGGTGACTTCCTCCTTCTTCTGAATAAAACATCCCATTTATAGCCAGCAGCCATACACCATAAATCACCTATCAACTACCACTGGGCCACTACCCAGGGAGACGCAGCATGATTGGATGTGGATGAGAAAGAAGGAGGAAGACATGCAGGTGATAAAAAGGAAGAAGTGGGGACCAGTTTTGAAAGATACAGATGTTTGATCTAAAATCAAATCATGATTTTTGCATGGAGAAAAACAGAGAGCTATATGGAACAAATCCTCTGGACTGGGTTAGTCTGCTCGCTACAGGCCGAGATGATGAGGAGTGAAATGGAATGGATTTAATATTGGTGCTGTAAATAAAAAATGGAGCTACTACAACTGTGTGTGGTTGAGAGTCATCGAAGTGGATATTTGGCTATGCTGTACTGTCTCTTAGCATGCCATCGGATGACTGCAGTAGTGTTTGTCACTACACGCTACAAACAGCCTGTGTTAAGGGGTGTTGGGTTTCAAACTAAGAGCATGACTCTAAAGAGAATTTAAAAAGTAATGTATTAACATAAAAGTTGAAACTATTATCATCCAAATATAATAGTTCTACCCTCCTGTAGATGAACAGGGAGCCAAATAACATAATATAAACAAGATAATAATAATAAGTGTGTGTGTGTGTGTGGTGTAAATATTTATTAGTCAGTAAATATCTGATGTATGCGCCTGGAGCCTGAATCAACTCCAACTGTTGCACCGGCAGAAGTGGTGGAAACACAAGGGGAAACCTGAATTTTTTTACATCTTTATTTGACGTTCGAATCGGTTCAGTAGCACGATATAATAAAAAGAACATAGATGAGACGGAGTAAGAAGAAAAATGAATAAAGAGCAAAGAAAGTGTTATGACTGTACCTTAAAGTAGGGCCAACAATAAGGCCGACTGATGTTCATGCCAAAGGATTGTTTCCTTAGTCAAACAAATGCAAAGGCAATACATTGTTTAAGGTCAGGTAATAGAGTGTTAAAGTATTTACTGTTGAACCAAAAACGAAAAACAGAAAAAACAGCGGTATTTGTTTGGCACCAAAAAGCAGAGGCGGACAGAGTACACAGCTTCATTACTTCAGTAAAAGTACAGATACGGCTTGTTCAATTTTACTCTAATACAAGTAGAGGTACCACAGTCAGATGTTTACTTAAGTAAAAGTACTGAAGAACTTGTTTTTAAAAGAACTTAAGTATCAAGAGTACATTTTCTAAATATTGTATTATTACTGCCACAGTGCTTACCTTTACCTATAGAAACCTCCTGGATTGGGTTTTTATGTAATCTTTAATGTTAATACCTTGAAGAATAACACATTTCAAAAATAAAATCATTGACAAAAAAGAGGCCAGTAATTTTCATATTTTTGAAATGTTACTTAATTTAACATTCCTAACTTGCCCACAAGACAATAGCACAATGTCAATGCTCTGACAAACCTCTGCCAGAGTGTCAATGGTTTTTTTTGCATCCACATTTGAACCTGACTGTGTGAAACACGCAGCATACTCAGATCAATGAAAAAAAACAAAACATTTTCCGCTTACATCATTAGTGTGTTATGTCAGAAAAGAAAGTTATGTAGTTATGGCTGAATCGATCCTGCGCCGCACAGTTGTGCGAGACATAACCACACTGTTAGGCTGTAAATCCACAACA
>CAAKHC010017906.1:7708-20536 GCA_901007825.1 Macroramphosus scolopax | reverse complement strand
GCTGTGCTCCTTTCTGAGTCAGATCGTGTTTCGAAGACTAAATGTCACTTTTAATGGCTGCATTAATAGAATCTTTACTGCACATGATGCAGCCGGCAGCGGAGACAGAACTCTTCTTATTGTTTGTTCTGACCCTCTGATTCGACCCGTAAACACATTTCCTTTGCACCTTCGTCCCCCAAAAATCCCCCGGTTACGAATCAGGAAACCATAATGTGTTTCAGATCCTGCTTCACCTTCAGCTTGTGTGTGTTCGATAACACGATTACTGAACTACCTGGTCGACTTTCACCTGTTGGTGTCTCGTGGGTCAACGAATCATAATAACACATCCCGTTGTGGGGAAGAAGTTCCAACCTACGGTCGGGTTAGAGACAGATTATAGTGGCCTGATGGCTCAGACAGCTGGAGGTCAGAGGTCAACCATCTGAAGGTGTGTTGCAGCATCCGAGTCGGAGTCTGAACGGCCAACCGGCCCTGGAGGGATAATAATCTGAGGAGCTGGTGTGTTGCTGGTGAGAAGGACCTCTGAGCGACGTCTGCCAGTGCCGGCGCCGGTTCTAGATAAAATGGATCGATGGATAACGCCAGTTAAACCGGTTCTGACCAGATGAAATAGGTTAATGACCGGCGGTCGGCAGGAGCGATCTCGGTGATCGAACACCTCAAAGGATTAGACTTCTCTCTGGTCATCATGTCAATGGCCACTAGAGGGCGTCAGTCCCTGAATCGTTAATAAAGGTCGTCCTTGGTGCTCGTAATTACGCTTCATTCAGTCGTTCTTATTGGCAGGACAGACCCTGAGTGGGCGGAGCCAAAAGGTAAACACGTCACGATGGCGCAGTGATCTGATGGTATGATGTGATGTGATGGCTTTAATCACTCATTTAACTTCATTGAAAACATTTCGACATCACTATAATAACCTTCAGTCATTAAAGGTCCATTGTTGATCCACTCTGAGAGGTTTGGATGACGCACTCCGGACCAGCCGCTACCCGGAGGTGTCAGGTGTTCTGTGAGGACGCCAACACACTAAATGTTCCCTCGTTTCGGTAAATTGCGACATGTTTGTTTGATTTTTTATAGCGGCACATCCCTGTCCGGCTCGTCTTCCTTTAGGTCCTGAATTCCTGTACAGGAAGCAGATTGTGCAGCTGCAGGTGTTGATGAGCAGCCGGCAGCAGGGACGCCGTGACGCTGCAGCATGAACTCCAGCTTCATGGCAGTTTATGGCCCCTTCAACTGAACATTGTGCATCATAAACGACTGCAGCAATAAAAGCACGGGCGGGTTAAAGACCAACTCCAACGACTCTGTTTATTCATGCATCTTTGTGTGGAAGACAATAGATCCAGCTCGTACATTAGAAGTGTTCTGCAGAGCCGCTGTGGCCTTCAACTTCGCCCCGAATTATCTGATCGAGGTGAAACCGTTGTGGGTGTTGAATAATGCACGAGGCGAGAGGCGGCAGTGTTCCAGGTAAATAAAGGAAACACAGAGAGAGTGTTGGTGCTGCAGCGACGTGACCGGGATGAAGTCATCATGTATAGAGACGAGGTCTTCATTCAGAGGGTCGACTGACCTCAAGGCCAGATATCACTATGTTAATATTATTGTTGGAAATTAAAAGTTCTGATGCAAATGAGCTCTGGGACATTTTATTCCTTAATCCAGTTTGAATCAAACTCTTGATAATCCCAGGGCTCATCTGCTTTGAGCTACTAAACTCTGATGTTTTTATTATTACGTATTGTTGGCTGCAGGAGAGAATTGTTAAAAGCTTTCCTGGAATTAAAGGCAGCTGTGGTGGAATGTTGGGAGTCACAGGTTCGATCCCCCGGACGGGCGGGAAACATGTGGGAGGCTTCGTGAAAGAAAAGGAGCCCTGAATATATTTAATATATACCGAGCTGAAGGGTCCTCGAGCAGGACGGACGGACGGACAGACAGTCAGTCCTCCCTATAGGAAGGTTAGAAGCCTCTTCTGAAGCTCCACTGTGCTGTCGAGTGTTCTGACATTCAGTCGAAGTCGATATCTGAACACCAGCTGATGTTTGTTGGTCCCAGCAGACGTTCTCGTTGTTTCCTTGATGATGACATCACCTCTCTGATGTCCTATAAGGTCAGGGTGGGGTCATGTTCAGGCAAACGTGACTCCACAACTCTGGAAGCCACTCACATGTTCTCTGTCTCTTCATCCACCCCCTCCTCTTCCTCCTGCAGTCAGAGGCCTCCAACCGAGACATTTAACGAGGCCGTTAACTCTCATCTGTTGTCAGCTCATGTTATGAATCAATATCTGACTTCTTTCCCTCCATCCAGTCTGAGTCTTCCTCCTTGTCCTCTGTTTATCGTCTGTTTTTCTCCTCTTTTCATGTCCTGACTTCCTCCTCTTCACTCTGAAGACCCCCCCCCCCCCCACCCCCACCCCCCACCCGCCCAGCTGTCTGTTTACCATTAGAGTCACCTGAGTGGTTCCCCAGTCGACACCTTCATCCGGAGGTTCAGATGCAGCAGGGAGGTTCACCAACGACCTCGTCCGTTAATTGCAGCCACATTGAAGCAGTCGAATGAGGTTCGTTGAGGTTAAATACGACACAGGAACTTAAAGCGGGAGCATCCGTCTGCTCACATTAGCATGTGAATTAAATTGGACCGTTTATCAAGAGGTGCAGAAGTCTGTATCCTCTCTGCCTGAGTGAGGACTCCCTCGCCCACCTCGATCGCCCCACTCCATCAGGGGAAGGTTCACCGGCGGCTCCATCGCCCTCCTCCATCGCCCTCCTCCATCGCCCTCCTCCATCGCCCTCCTCCATCGCCCTCCTCCATCGCCCTCCTCCATCGCCCTCCTCCATCGCCCTCCTCCATCGCCCGCTAACCAACAGACAGACGGTTTAATTGCAGCTGTCAAGTCAGCCAACAGTCGTTTGGTTTGTGTACTCGGAGGGAAACTCTGTCCAACGGTTGCTCCTTCAAACACGCTGAAGACGGAACGTTTTGAATACTGAGGCTCCGGTGGAAGAAGACACTGCTGATGATTGGAAGATCGGAGGAATAAAAGGGACGACTGGAAGGACGTAACTTCAACCTCTCATTCCGGCGTCTCCTCTGTACTCCTGGAGGTGTTTCTGTTTGTTTGGTGGTGACGCAATCTACAACGGGACACCTCAGGGACTCCTCTGGGACTCCTCAGGACTCCTCAGGACTCCTCAGGACATCCTCCGGGACTCCTCAGGACTCCTCAGGTACTCCTCGGGGACTCCTCAGGACTCCTCAGGAAACCTCAGGACTCCTCAGGGACTCCTCTGGGACTCCTCTGGGACTCCTCTGGGACTCCTCTGGGACTCCTCAGGACTCCTCAGGGACTCCTCAGGACTCCTCTGGGACTCCTCAGGGACTCCTCAGGGACTCCTCTGGGACTCCTCTGGGACTCCTCAGGACTCCTCAGGACTCCTCTGGGACTCCTCGGGGACTCCTCGGGGACTCCTCCGGGACTCCTCGGGGACTCCTCCGGGACTCCTCCGGGACTCCTCCGGGACTCCTCAGGGACTCCTCAGGGACTCCTCAGGGACTCCTCTGGGACTCCTCAGGACTCCTCAGGGACTCCTCAGGACATCTCCGGGACTCCTCAGGGACTCCTCCGGGACTCCTCGGGGACTCCTCAGGACTCCTCAGGACATCTCCGGGACTCCTCAGGGACTCCTCAGGGACTCCTCAGGACACCTCAGGACACCTGAGGGACTCCTCAGGACTCCTCAGGACACCTCAGGACATCTCCGGGACTCCTCAGGGACTCCTCCGGGACTCCTCGGGGACTCCTCAGGACTCCTCAGGACATCTCCGGGACTCCTCAGGGACTCCTCAGGGACTCCTCAGGACACCTGAGGGACTCCTCAGGGACTCCTCAGGGACTCCTCAGGGACTCCTCAGGGACTCCTCAGGACTCCTCAGGGACTCCTCAGGGACTCCTCCGGGACTCCTCAGGACTCCTCGGGGACTCCTCGGGGACTCCTCTGGGACTCCTCCGGGACTCCTCAGGGACTCCTCAGGGACTCCTCAGGGACTCCTCAGGACTCCTCTGGGACTCCTCAGGGACTCCTCAGGACTCCTCATGGCTCCTCCGGGACTCCTCCAGGACTCCTCCGGGACTCCTCCAGGACTCCTCTGGGACTCCTCAGGGACTCCCCGGTGACTCCTCCATGGTTTGGTTCTTTCATTCCCGACCAGCAGCGTTCCAGAAGCTAAGCATCGTATCTCCCCAACCTGCTTGTCCTGCTCAGTTTGTGTTTACTTGATTCTTGTGTTTTGAATCGTCTGCGTCGTTAAACGATTTCTCATTCGTCTGTTTTGTTTGTGATATTTCCTACGTTGTTTCCCAGCGCCGACATGAACCAGAGATTTATTAAACACATTGATCTTGATGTTGTAGAGCGACGGGCTGCACGGTGTGTTGACCTGATCCTGAGAGCCGAGGGGGCCGTTGGAGGTCACGGTCTTAAACTGCAGCACACAAACAGCAACAGAACCTGGTCGGATGCCATGTTTTAAACCCTTTTATGGACAATCGACGTTTGGAAAGTGACCTTTTATGGCCGTGTTGACTCGCAAGAGAGAGAGAGACGCTTCTTGGATGCCAGCTGGATCATCTAGAATATAGTTCATAGGACTACTGTAGCATCACAGCATCTTCCTTTGTCATCTATGTCATTTGATGCAGCAAAAGACGAAACACCTTTTAATGAGTAAACAACCGCAGGTGAAAGAAGAACCTGGGCTGATGCACATTTTGATATTGAGTGCAGCTTCTGCAGCTGAGCTTCGGGACCTTCAGGGTTCAACGTGACCATTCTGCAACCTGGACGGACCAGTTCAACTGTCTCTGAAGCTTTTGCATGAAAGTTAGAATTCATCACAGTGAACGTACACACTGTTAGTTGGTTGTGTGTCTCCGTTCTGCTGCAGTCTTGGTCCTCGTCCAGAGAACCTCTCACCCAGTTTCTGCTCTCCAGGACAGATCCACAGTTTGGGGACGGCTGTCGCTGCCAGAAGTCCCGGTTGAGCTGCTGGCCCCTGACAGGACTTGGCTCCGGGCCCCCTCCCTCAACACTGAGCTCTGTACTCGGGCTTAATAGGCCTCTTAGAGGGGAGCCGGGCAACAGATGGTGTGTGTGTGTGTGTGTGTGTGTGTCAGTGTGTGTGTGCGTGAGTGAGAGTGACACAACCACACAGCTGCATCATAACAAACACACATCTGGCTGTTGTTGGCGATCGCCTGGAGTCGTAGAACTTTCAGTCTCCAGTGACCTTCCCTCCGTGTGACCTTCACTCTCTCTGTACACCTTCGATTGTCCCTCATCATCACATGCTGAATGTCACTGGTGCTCAGTGGTTGGTTGTTGTTTGAATAGCTGGTTGTTAGGCTCCTCCCACGTCTGAAGGCTGGTGTGTGTGCTGCGACCAGCGGCTCCGTTTCAGGTGCAGTTTGAAGCCCTCCACATCTCCTCCAGTGTGTTTCCCATCATGCTGCTGTGTTTCAGCGAACATGAATCCAGCTGTGTGCATCTGGATGTTTGTTCTGTGTGTTTAAAGTGAATATAACAGAAACCAAAACCACTTCATAGATTTATTATTTAGCTTTCGTCTTCTCCGAGATCTAATCCAGACCAGGCGCTCCCATGGTGGGGGCCCAGGAGCTCCCATGGTGGGGCCCAGGAGCTCCCATGGTGGGGCCCAGGGCTCCCATGGTGGGGCCCAGGCGTTCCCATGGTGGGGCCCAGGCGCTCCCATGGTGGGGCCCAGGCGCTCCCATGGTGGGGCCCAGGGACCCCCAGGGGTCCTTCACATCCTTCTAGGGGGTCCGCAGCAAAATGAATTGTTGGCTGGGGGGGGGTGTATCATACAGATCTACTGCACCAGTCGTCATGGCGGCTCGCTGCTTCATGACATCGAATGCGTCCCGATCCCGGCTCTCCACCAGCTGTCCGTCAGCCACCGCCGACGGACCCCCCAAACTCTCCTCTGGACTGGGAGCGACCACGAACTGAAGAGCAGCTGGGTGGATGAACTTTTAATATTTTATGAGTGTGAGTCAGCGGGCAGGAATTCTTCCTCGCTGACGACAGGGAGACCCCGACCGACTCCCAGTAAACACTCTGTTCACTACAGCGTTAAGTAGAAGCAGCTCATGCCGGCGGCGGCTGTGTTTACATTCATGTACATTAGCAGGCTGATGACTCTGTCGTGTTAAACTGTTCGGAGTCATGTTATCACTGGTCCACTGATGCAGCTCGTCCTGCTCTGCTTCTATTTATATCAGGATGTTCCCATGAAACGTAGCAGGAGTCCGACTTTCTCTTGAGTTCACCTGCTGTCGAACCCCAAAATCAACAGGACACAACATTCCCTTTCTTTCACTTCGCTCCATCAGTTTCTCGCCGACATCCTGACAGACGGCAGTAAAACCCTCTCGGGGTGACGCTGACGTCCCTCACACCCCCAGACTGAGTGTGTCTGTTCACGACTCACCTGCAGACGCTGCCGAGGAGTTTCAGACCGGCAGCGGATCCCGTTCTTTTCAATCTGCTCTGGATGATCGAATGCTTTTGTCTGCACGACCTGACATCCAGGAAGCAGGAACGTCTGTCACCATGTGAGCTGTTGGTTTGTTTATCAGTTTAGAACCTGAAGGAAAGAAAAGGTTCCATATGTAACACGATGTTCTCTTCTACATGATATCCAGCTATGGAAGACTTGAATGGTGTGTGTGTGTGTGTGTGTGTGTGTGTGTGTGTGTGTGTGTGTGTGTGTGTGTGTGTGTGTGTGTGTGTGTGTGTGTGTGTGTGTGTGTTTGAGGATTCCTGACAGGGACTTATAGAATTGTACACAAAGATTCTTCATCCCGTGTGTCACAGTGTTCCAGCCTTCTGTACAGTCGACCTTTGACCTCTGGGTCTCGTGTCTTCATATAAGAGAACTGAAACTGAAATGTCAGGTTGATGTGCAGGTTCTTCCTCTGATTTTGTTAAAAATAAATTATTTAACAAATCACATGTTGTTCAGAGAGACCACGAAGGGCCGGTGATGAGGAGCAGCTTCCTCACCGCCGGCTGTGCGGTGTTGGAGGTGTGGTCGTATCTGAGCTCCACTGACAGCACAGTGAGCCGGGCTGCATCTCTGGTACCGGTCGACGTCAGTTTGTGACCCGGGTTGGGATCCGCTCCCCCTCTTTCGTTATAAGTGGTGTCTGAGGCGTGCCCATGTGTCAGGTCGACCCCCCAGGTGAAGATTGACCCCTCTCAGGGACTCAAAAGATGTTTGGGGAAGCGTGACTCACGTGTTTCTTTAGATAATAGTGACATAGTACCGACATTTGGTCTATTCTGCTGTTGGATCCGTAAAGTGACGTGTCATCACCGGGTTTAGTTATTCAAAAGGTTAAATGTGCAGAACATGGCCTCTCTGCCCCCCCCGCCCCCCCCAACCCCCCCACAATCAAAAGGATTACAGACACGATGCATGAAATTTCAATTTCCCAGTTGACCCGTCGTCTCCTGTTGGTTTCTTTAACCGTGTTGTTCTGTCCGCAGGTCTTCTCTGCATTGATGGTTACATGAATGTCAGCGCTGCAGGCCCGATGCCGGTGATGGAGGAGCTAGTCAGTGAGAGGTGAGTGAGCACCGCCTTTGTGTTTGAGTTCACACGACACACTCCACCCTGTTAGGCTGTGAGATAACACCGGTGTTTGAGACTGGTGGTAACAGAATGCAACGAGGCTCATGTAGCGTCCCATTTCTGTCGCCACCGCCGGGTGAGGAGCTCGGTGGAGAGAGAGGACACAAGTCAAGGTGCAGCCCGGAGGTTCGTCCCAGTGAGCCTCATGTGGAGGCCGGTAGTTGGAAGGAGAAGATGGGACGTTGTTTTACGAAGAGTTAATGATGAATCCACTCGTCCTGGATCAGCTGATCCCACTGCAGACGGCAGACAAGTCTTGTGATGTTTACGCAGTCATTCGTCAACACACTCCGAGGATCATCCTTCCCTTGTTTACCTTCCCCTCTCCTCGCCACCTCAGGTGTCCTCAGACACATCCTGTCTTCTGGATGATTGCTTTCAACGGGGAGACAGAAGGATGGAGGGAACATGATGCGTCCGCCTGCTTCGTCCATTATTTGTTCTTCTGTTTGCTCATTTCATGCCACTTTGGATTTGCTAGTGATGCTGCTAGTTCCTGCTGCTCCAAAGGCCTACAACAACCAGAATGCACCTGGCTGCCATGACAAAATATTGTCGCTTCTGCAGTTGCTCTCATGTTTGAAGATATTTTGGATTGATGAGGAGCTGCTGCTTCTCTCCCCATCTGCAGTGGGTGCAATCAAAAGGAGCTGTGGATGTAGGAGGGGTCCAACATTCATGTTGTAAGGATGCAGAGCTTCCCTCAGTTAATGCACTACTGTCTTGTGATATCATTAAGTTAACACTAGACACCCCCGTCCTCACTGCTAAAGCCCCGATCCAGACACACTTCTTCCTCTTCATCTTCTAATGAATTACGGCAGGCTGGATCTCCTGCCTGAGGACCTGGAAACCCACGAGCAGGCAGGTTGACGTCCTGTGAGCAGGAGAGGAAGCTTTGCTTTCTCCTCTCGGGCTACAGGATTCCCTGCGTGCAGAGATGAACTTCACACTGGGCTGTCGGAGTTCTGCACGCGAGGATCTCATCTGGTGCTCGCGGATATTTTGGCACGATTTTGCACACCGTATTTACCATGTGTATATCTACACCTGCAGGACGCGAGAACAACACAGACAAACATCCACAGCTTCTGAATGTGTGGGTGGTGTGTTGAGCGTCTGATCCCTGCAGCCAGCAGCTGGACGAGCTGCACATTGATACCGTGTGTCATTAAAACTGTAGAGAACTGCACAGATAGGAGACGTATTGTAACCACAGGTCACCTTTAGTCCTATTTTTCTTCTTATAAATCTCTTCTAATAGATGAAGCAGCGTCTCTCTGTGGTTGATAAGATGTGACGGTCGTCTCTGTTGCTTGGTTACGTGTGTTTTCTTTAGTAAAGGGCAGCACGTCAAGTAGCTGCAGCGCGCCGACAAGAGAAATTCATACATACAACTTGTCAGATGTTTGTTAGGAGCGTGTGTGTGTGTGCGTGTGTGTGTGTGTGTGTGTGTGTGTGTTAGAACAGGCTAGAACATTTAGTGTTTAAATTTGAGAGACTCTTCCAGAGTTAGTTCATCACACTCGATCACTCGTCCCCCTCCACAGTCTGGTGTTTGTCGGGCCTCAACCCACCTTCCTCTGCAGGGTTCGGTATGCGGTGTGTCTGATGTTGAGAGGAAGCAGCAAGTTCTCCCGTCTCCGGATGTAGTTACGAGGTTGTCATGTAAAGTTGTGTGTCAACCGTCACTGTCGTGCACACAGTTTTACAGTCAATATAAACTGTTTATTACAGCCGTCTGTCACATGTCGGTGGCATCGATCCGACGATCAGCAGGAAGACAAACGCAGCTCGTCCTCTTGTCATTCTGGAAAGTTTATTCCTCCATCAGCTGCTGCCGAGACTTAGAATTCTTTTCATTAGAGTCGTGTGTGTGTGTGTGTGTGTGTGTGTCCTGCAGCGGTACATTCACTGTTGTGTTTCCCTCTCCTGGTCTAATCCCTTCTTCTACACAGCGAAGCATCTGCTTTAATCAGCAGTGTGGAGACAGTAAAACAGCAACACACAAACCCAAAGCAAACAGCAGCGCTTCCCCCGTCCTCCTCATTAAAATACTCTGCTGCTGCTGCTGCTGCTGCTGCTGCTGCTGCTGCTGCTGCTGCTGCTGGTGGTGCTGCTGCTGCTGCTGCTGCTGCTGCTGCTGCTGCTGCTGCTGCTGCTGCTGCTGCTGCTGCTGCTGCTGCTGCTGCTGCTGCTGCTGCTGCTGCTGCTGCTGCTGGCTGCTGCTGCTGCTGGTGGTGGTGGTGGTGGTGGTGGTGGTGCTGCTGCTGCTGCTGCTGCTGCTGCTGCTGCTGCTGCTGCGCTGCTGTCGCTGCTGCTGCTGCTGCTGCTGCTGCTGCTGCTGCTGCTGCTGCTGCTGGTGCTGCTGCTGCTGCTGGTGCTGCTGCTGGTGGTGGTGGTGGTGGTGGTGCTGGTGCTGCTGCTGCTGCTGCTGCTGCTGCTGCTGCTGCTGCTGCTGCTGCTGCTGCTGGTGCTGCTGCTGCTGCTGCTGCTGCTGCTGCTGCTGCTGCTGCTGCTGCTGCTGCTGCTGCTGCTGCTGCTGCTGCTGCTGCTGCTGCTGCTGCTGGTGCTGCTGCTGCTGCTGGTGCTGCTGCTGCTGCTGCTGCTGCTGCTGTCCTCGGGTGTGTTTGCGTATGTGAGAGTACGACTGAGTGTGTGTGTGTGTGTGTGTGTGCACAGGATTTGTGCATGTGTGTGTGTTTGTGCGTGTCGATGAGATCATAAACTCTCCACCTCCGCAGCGATCCTGAACATGTGTGGATCAAAGGGAACGACTCCGTGTGAAAACAGCGAGCCGACTTTTAGCTCAGAGCCACTTGTCAGCACAAATTAGCTAATTGTTCTTCGCTCCAACCGGAAATGTGACACGTTTGTTTCAACCGTAGAAGCTGACAGAGAGTCGCTGCTCTTTCTTTCATCTACAAACAACGTGAACTTCTTGCTCAGCATCTAAAGCAGGTGGGACATCTTCCATAAGAAGGAACTCAGCGCTTCACACTGATAAACGGTGTGACGGCCGTGCGCTCGCGGAGGCGGGAAGGAGGATACAAATATGATGCACAGCCCCCCAAAAATATTAATCAACAAACCAGTGTGACACGGGCTCCCTGAGCAGAGTACGACCATCTCTTCAACAAACACGGGAAGATGCAGCAGGAGACGGCTGATCGATGCACATCTGTAACATCATGCAGCCGCGCACACAGCGGCTGGAGCAGCTGGGTCTCCTGATGACGTGAAGGCGACCTGGAATGAGAAACCCTCTCCATCTGTGGCTCCGCCCACCGCCCGACCCTCCTCCTCCTCCTTCAACGAGCGCTCTCACTAGATTCAGACGTCTCCACATTCCTTCCAACACCGACATCAACCACGAGGTGGCCCCGCCCTGAAGTATCGCCGTCATGTATTTCACCTTCATCCCGTTCATGATGAGTCCCCATGTCAGGTATCATGTAGGTGTGTAATAAACACTGTATAACACTTTAACCCCCCCAAACACACCCACCACCTCCCTGCTGACTCATTCCAACTCATTCAGATTCTCCACTGATCTCATCCTCCTCTCTGGACGGTTTGACAGCGTGCTGAGCGCCGGCCGACTCCCCAGATATGATCCCGCCCGGGTGGAATCAGCATCGCTGTTGTTTGCACGCTCGGCTTCACGCGTCAGCAAAGCTTTTTTTTTTCTGTATGAATGGAGAATTTCTGATCGAGATTACATAAGCAGGCGGCTGAATGAATTATTCAGCCTGTGAGGGGGAAATATGGCGAGCGGCGCCGAGCAACAGCGCAGCGCTTGAATGGAGGACGGAGGAGGCTGAGATGATGATGTGAGCTGCTGCTGCTGCTGTGATGGATCAATGAGTCTACCAGAGGGTTCGGGGAGGTGAGGTGAGGTGATGGATGTGGATCCCTGGATGAATGGAGATGGAGGGGTGGCCTGACTCACCCTTTAACCTCCTAAAAAGAGTTCCTGTAATGCTGCTGGAGAGTAACGATCTCGACCGTTCACGCCAGACAAACATGATCAGTGGATTAACCATCACTGAAACTGATGAGGGACCTCCTGTGATCGGAGGAGGCTCCTGCTGATGATGGAGATGATACTTCTCCTCCTACCAGGAGTCACTGGGTATGTTAAACCCTGCAGGTATCTGTACAACCAATCACAGCCTCCAGGTATCTGTACAACCAATCACAACCTCTTAACCCACAACGACCATATATGGTCTCTTCCTATTCTTTATTTTTTTGTGGGCCGTTACTAAGTTTCATCATTTAATCCCGGCCCGCTCCATAGATCAGATGTTTCTACTAGCTGAGAGGAACCTCTACTGATGGTGAGATGAGGAGGAAACATCTGTCTTCATCCAGAACACCAGCTAACAGAAGATAACAGAACAGCAGTGATTTAAAGAGCGAGCAGCATCACAAACTGCACGACCCGAAGACGACAACAGAACCTCTGAAACTCTGATTACAATCAGAACAAAGGTGCGTTTGTCACATTATATTGTGCAGATTAGTCTCCGCCCCCCCTGCGGTTTGTCTATCAGAGGAATCAGAAGTTCCCACGGTGTCCCGGCGCCCAGCAGCGGGGGGGGTGTGGTCTCTGTAGGTGGTGCAGCGGCTGGCATTGATTACTGTGGCAGAGCTGCGCCGCTGCACGCTGCGAGTAGACGCATCGAGAGTCTCAAGCTGCTCCCCGCTTCGACGACTTCTCCCAAATCAATCACCTTCTCACCGCCATTATTTTAGCAAGATGGAGGCAGTTTAGTTTTTTTGAACCTGATCAGCATAAGTTGATGGAAACACGACTCAGGAAACAGAAGAAGTTAGGAAACTTCCACGAGTGTCAACCTGACTCCTCCTGATGGAGGGGGGTGAAGGTCTGTCGGAGGTCAGCAGATGTAACCACAGAGGATGATGGATCCATGTGGGTCAGTAACACCAACGTGTGACGTAGACGAGCTGTGCAGACGCCGTCCCGCCTCCACCTCCACTCCATCATCCCGACGCTGCGGCTGGCTGCTGCTTCATTCTCTGGGTTCTTACACTTTCTTTCTGCTTGTCTTTCCATTTCTTTCTCTC
>CAAKHC010017885.1:0-10987 GCA_901007825.1 Macroramphosus scolopax | reverse complement strand
GCCAGGCTACCCCAAATTAACAGCCAAAGGTTCTATCCATGTTTGGGACTACTTATCTTTGTGAACAGGTGTTCTCCGTAATGACCAATAATAAAACAAAGACAAATGACATTGTTAAATGTGCTGCTACTCAGGATTTGACACCTAATAAGATGCCAAGTTTCAGGAGCCAGCAGCAGCAAGTCGACTGCTGGAGTGCAGTCAGAGAGAGAAAAAGTATTGATGACACAAGATTTGTTTGCACACATGAATACAGACCATTAAAAATAAGATTAAGCTGGTTTCATATTAAAGACCATTAATAGAGTATATCCTAAGCTTCAGTAGGCCCAGCCTCGTAGTTTGATCTGATGTAGCTTAATCTTATTGCCCATGCACTGCTATAACTTTTATTTTGTATTTCTTTTTTTATTTATTTCAAAGCAGTATGACAATTAAGGCAAACGTATTTTTTCATAGTTCCCACTTGAGTTTGTTTAGTGTGGTGAGTTGGTTCAGGTGTAAAACTGAACTCACTCAACTGCTAAAATAAACCAGTTGGTTTTTTTCCCAATTCCAGTGTTTGTGAATAAATGTGTTGTGCTTAGAACAGATCCCTTGTCATCCGTGATTATAATATGTCGGGTAGGCTACAAATGTAGGCTGAATGATAAAGCACAGTACTGAAAAACAAAGCTAAATATTTGGAGTTGACATTCTTTCACTGATCCGGCCCACCTGAGGACAGAAGGTCTGGATCCGGCCCCAGAGCCAGACTGAGTTTGACATGCCTGATCTAGAGTGTCCTGACCTGAAACAGAAAGTGTGTGTGAGGATGTGTGTGTACCAGCTGTTTGGCCTTGTCGGCCTCCTGCAGGGTGTGCTGTCTCTCCCGGGTCATCGCGTTGATCAGCGCCTCCCTCGCTGCCTCCTTCTCTCTGTCAGACACCTTGTTCATCTCATCCTTCAGGATGTTACGCTGCCACTCGTTGCTGAAACGCACACACACACACACGTTAATGCATCTATTTCCTGCTCGCTCCCTCGTCTTCTGCAGTTGCAATGCTTTAACCACGTATTTCCACAAGAGGGCAGCATGTACAAACCAACCAGGCCATCAAACACAGGAAGTGCTTCTGTAAATAACAATTCTCCTCCTGCGATGCCAACTAGTGACAGTGATCAGGGTGTGAGCAGCACACAAGGCTCAACAGAGAACATGGAGAGCCTGATGAGGTCACGCTGACAGACAGGAAATGAACTACAAGTATCATCAAGTAGATTTAAGTCTGTTGTGTTCAGTGGTGCAACAGAATGTCCCTCATCCGATCGTCAGTGTTTGTAAGGAGGGCAGTACAATAAATAGAAATATAGAGCCAAACATTCAGACTGACCCCCAGTCTAACCTTCATCTCCCAAAGGTCAAGCTGATGGTCATCAACCAATAAAGATGCCAGTCTCTTCACCACTTTAAACTTCATCAAGCTCCTCAGTTGGCAACAACTTGACAAATTATTATTTTCTGGATCCTAGAGGAGTAACGGTCCTGAGACATGTCCCCTGGCTGCAGGTCAGAGACTCATCTAACTGTAGTCTGACGGAGGTCGAGAAGAACACACACAGTGATTCTGAATGAGTTTCAGACAGAAGACAAAGAGTTTCACTCAGTGCGTTGATGGAAACAAACCTAAAAGAGAAACGCTCAGCACTCAGTTTAACTTCCATAATGAAAGCTACTCATTGTATTCAAAGACTTGAGCAGGTATGTTACAATCACCTCCTCTGATCCTTGGTATAGGAGGCTGGTTTGCTGGTGCTGGACGGGGGACTGGAAGGGGGACTGGACGGGGGACTGGACGGGGGACTGGTCTGGGCCCGGGCCTGGTGCTGTGGGCTCTGCTGGGGGCGAGAGACTGAAGCGGCACTGCGAGAGGAACCTGAAGTAGAGGAACAGTTGATACATCAAAGATTAGAAGGAAATCTACTGACTCATACTACTTTAATAAGTCTTTATACAGAGACAATGGCTGTGATTTGGTGCTAAATGTGCATGTGACTTGATACAGCGTGATAAATCGTGAATTGGGGTTATATGTCGTGATACGCCGGGATACGATACGCTGTGATACGCCGGGATACGATACGCTGTGATACGCCGGGATAAGATACGCTGTGATACGCCGGGATAAGATACGCTGTGATACGCCGGGATACGATACGCTGTGATACGATACGCTGTGATACGCTGGGATACGATACGCTGTGATACGATACGCTGTGATACGATACGCTGTGATACGATACGCTGTGATACGCTGGGATACGATACGCTGTGATACGATACGCTGTGATACGCTGGGATACGATACGCTGGGATACGATACGCTGGGATACGATACGCTGTGATACGATACGCTGTGATACGATACGCTGTGATACGCTGGGATACGATACGCTGGGATACGC
Source organism: Macroramphosus scolopax (assembly GCA_901007825.1). Taxonomy (NCBI): domain Eukaryota; kingdom Metazoa; phylum Chordata; class Actinopteri; order Syngnathiformes; family Centriscidae; genus Macroramphosus; species Macroramphosus scolopax. Next base: position 8,542 of record CAAKHC010017885.1, on the reverse strand, counting down.
CAGGATACGATGCGCTGGGATACGATGCGCTGGGATACGATACGCCGGGATACGATGTGCTTGGATACGATACGCCAGGATACGATGCGCAGTGATACGCCGGGATACGATACGCTGTGATACGCTGGGATACGATACGCTGTGATACAATACGCTGTGATACGATACGCTGTGATACGATACGCTGTGATACGCCGGGATAAGATACGCTGTGATACGCCGGGATACGATACGCTGTGATACGATACGCTGTGATACGCTGGGATACAATACGCCGGGATACGATACGCTGTGATACGCTGGGATACGATACGCTGGGATACGATACGCTGTGATACGATACGCTGTGATATGATACGCTGTGATACGCTGGGATACAATACGCCGGGATACGATACGCTGGGATACGATACGCTGGGATACGATACGCTGTGATACGCCGGGATACGATACGCTGGGATACGATACGCTGGGATACGATACGCTGTGATACGATACGCTGGGATACGATACGCTGTGATACGATACGCTGGGATACGATACGCTGTGATACGATACGCTGTGATACGCCGGGATACGATACGCTGGGATACGCCAGGATACGATGCGCTGGGATACGATGCGCTGGGATACGATGCGCCGGGATACAATGCGCTTGGATACGATACGCCAGGATACGATGCGCTGGGATACGATGCGCTGGGATACGATGCGCCGGGATACAATGCGCTTGGATACGATGCGCTTGGATACGATACGCCGGGATACGATACGCTGTGTTGCGCCGGGATACGAAATGATCTGACATGATGAGTCAGAGAGAAAGTTAGAAGCAACAATCTCTGTGGAGAAAGTCGATGTCGAAACTGATGTTGAAACGGAGGTTCATCAGGGGATGAGAGGTTATCTTGCATTCAGGGTAATAAGGTAAATATTACATGTTATTGCTGCTAACTGTTAAAGTCAAGTGTTTTACTAAAATAATGGTCGGGAACTCACTCAGAGATGAACTCTGATGTTAAGTTGATGCAACTCCATGCTATGACCCATGCTGTGATACAGTCTGATACAGCGTGATGACCATAAGCATCATTAGAGCTGTGAGGTGCAGGATACCTGAGTCCTTCTGAGGGCTTGTTGAGGGTGATGATGGGCGGCGTTCTGGAGCCATGTTGGCGACTCCTCTCATCCTCTGGAGAACATCCTCTGACAGCTGGACACACCAATACACAGCAGATCGTAAAAAATACCAAGATGGGTAAACTGAGTACTTATAATGAGTAAACTTAATTAAAACACAAAGAATATCAGCCCATGTTTTTTACTCCCGATTTTCAGTATTCAGCTCACAACCCTCCAACAATACGCTATTAGATGATGATAACAACACAGATACAATGGAACAACGTGAAGCTGTCAGCTGACATGCTTCTCTCCAAGGTTCTTCAAACTCAACAGTAATCTGACCAGAAAGCAGATCTGCACATCTGTTTGTTAAACTCTTAATTTGGGTGAAAATCTTACTTGAAGCTTTAGGAGGTACAAGGCAACTTTGTGGGTGTGTGTGTGTGTGTGTGTGTGTATGTGTGTGTGTGTGTGTGTGTGTGTGTGTGTGTGTGTGTGTGTGTGTGCGTGTGTGCGTGTGCGTGTGTGTGCACGTGCGTGTGTCCAGAGAAATTGTTAAACATAGCTACACCAAAAACCACAGCACCAGCAACTGACTCACTGTTTCTATGACTCAGAACATCTGAATGTGCAGGCAGGGCTGGTAGATAGTCTGCAAGACTCACCGTTTTCTTTCTTACATGCATGTTGGGTGTTTTTCTGACCATTACAGTATCATGTAGATACAGTTCAGTCCAAATAAGTCTGTGTGTGTTTTAGCATGTACCCAATAGGTAAAACACAGCGCTCCACAAAATGAATGTACGTCTGTGTAAATACCCAAAGTGACTCATCTCCACTACTCCTGCTGTGTGCTGGTCTTCATGTTCGCTCTAATGGAGTTTGGAAATAGAAGAACTTGGTGACGGTGTTAGACAACAAATCGTTCTGCTAATGCAGTTCCAGCAAAATCGTTATCATGCACTTACACAATAGCTAAAAGGCATTAATGTGCATATTATATATACCATAAGAGATTTTAGATTGTATATGCTGCACATTTCTATTAATTGGTATTTTATGGACGCAATTGATAAGAAAAAAAACATAATCACAATTAATCACTTAAGAAAAAATATTCCAACATGAGTATTTTAATACGTTTGACTACAAATTCAGCTGTTTAAACTTTAAATTAGTTTATACGACTCCCAGTGCAAAATACCGACATTTCGTTGGTACGTGAAGGCAACGTTATCAAGAGCTGGAGAACAGCACGCCAAACTTCATTCAAAATCGGGCTATTTAAATCTGCCTGGTTTATGAACATCACGCTCACAGCTACAACACAGAATAAAAAAAATGAAGGACACGCTTTAATTTATCATTTCTAACAAGATCATAGCTTACAAAAACTGTTGCTCTGGCTATAAGCTGCTAGTCGAGCGTGTTGTCTTTAACGTAGTTAACGTCAGTGGACGCTTCACCGGTCAGTTGCTCGAATACAAGTGTAATATTAGATACATTTAACACTGCCAGCTGGACAGACACTAAGCCGAATTTAGCAGAACACCCTAAAGGTTGTTGAAAGACGTTGGTCATTCTCCAGATGTGTCCCTTTGACAGTGAACAAAACATGCTTCCACTTGCATTGCATTACATTACTGACGTTTTGTGTGAAAGGGGACATGTATCGGATCGGGTTACAGGTCAGGGTTACGGGGTAAGGTGATGTCAACCTGTCCATATTGTTACACACGTTTAACAGGATGTTGAACTAACGTTAGTTCAAGTGTCATAAATATTCTGAAGAGCAACATGCTACCAGCTAGCAAAGCTAGTCGTCACATTACAGTACCTGCTAGCATTGCTTATCAATGCTATAGCTAAAGCTACGTTAGCATTACCTTGACTCCGCGCAGGATCCGGACTCTTTCCTCATCATCAACACCGAAAGACACTTTTCTTGTCGTGCTTTCTCTCGAGCCCATGCCTTCAAGTGTTAAGATACAGCTTGTTTTACTGATTTTCCGTAGTGTACTACTATTAAGTATAAAATAGGAATAGTGTACTGCCCAATGACAGAATGGGTGACTGACAGATTGGATCGGGGTTGCCAGACTTTCCTATCATCCCCCTCTCACCTATATGAATAAAAAAAACAACTTGTTTTCCTATTAAAGAATTGTTACAACGGCGTCAGTGACCTGAAGTGTTCATAAACTTATTCATGCTTTATTATTGATTTATGGACATATTTAAACATGTTTTTTAAAAGCTGAGTCACTGTTACCTAGTTACAACCCAACCTGGCAGCCGCAATAACCGACCACAAAGCATTGAATGAATGAACTGTCAGGCCAATCGAAAATCAAACTTACACACTGGTTCAAGGATACACAGACTTGTTGTCAACGTGTACACACACATCATCACCACAGTTTGTTTGTGGCATAAACAAAGCATGTCTCATGTTCAACATCAGTGATAGTGGTCACACACATCAGTGTTTCCTGTACATAAAGAATAAAAGGAAGGCAGACATTGTTCAAGAGGCTCCCAGGTCACTTTCAATAAACAGACAACATGCTCAGCAAGTAAAGCACAAAGCTAATTCATTTGTAAATCACCTGTATGATTGATATATTCAACCCAAATCTTCTTAATCATCAATGGAAAAAAAAATTGTTAGAAAAATGGCCCATGAAGTGAAAATGCTACGTTTTTTCATATTTTGAGTTAATATACCAAAGACCTTTGGAAGGAAACAGTGACTACAAAGACACAGATGTTCACATCCCGCGATGCAGTGTGATCCAGGAGTCTGGTGTGTTGGAGAGGATACTGTAAGCTGGGTAAACTGGCTCCCTGAACACAGCCTTGAATGTGTGGAGAAGCTCTCTGCGCCCTTTGGTACTGTGAAACGTTAACGTTCCCCCCTCATAGTCCAGCGCTATCTCAATCCTCAGAGGATGAGTGATCATTTCTCCCAGAGCTACATTGCAGGAAGACTGACACACTGTCAGCTTGCCATTCTTCCACTGAAGTCGCCAGGACACAGAGTTGTGTCCGAGACGACTGTGGTCACCGCGGCGAGGGATGCTCTTATAACACACACCCAGCGACCACATGCTGTTGGCCCCCACTTCCACCACCCATACGTGCTCACCGCTGGACAACCCCTGGCTGCACAGGATTTGAGGGGCGCTTGTAAAACGCTCCGGGTGCTCAGCATATGCCTGCTTGGTGGGGCTGTGCCTGACTGTGCGCAGATCATTGGAGACTAACAAGCTGGGGTGGGCAGTGCAGAGGTTGAAGGTGAGGTCCAGAGGGTTGAGAAGGATGCAGAGGGAGTCAAAGAGGCGGGTCATTTCTGAGCCAAAGTCTTGTGATTTGAGGCCTGTCTGGAGATGTTTGGTGTTGAGAGGACCCTTCGAGGGGATCTTGAAGGAAGTGGTGACCGAGGCGGCTTCCCTCAGCTTTTGTTCAATGAGCATGAACCTGCAGATGAGAAACACTTCCACTGTTTTACTCTGCTTCTGTAGACTGTAATCTGTATTATCACTCTATGTAGGCAGCATGAAAACACAGGGCCACGTTTCTTTTTCTGCACACGATGATTAAGTAAAAACCTTTTAATCACAAAAGAAGATAAAATGAGATGAGGTAACAGCTAAACAATGTAATCCCACGCTGAAACGACATGTTACAGGAGTACAAGAGACGGGACATGTACAACTAATACAAAACAAACGGAGGAGAAGGGTACATCTAATTGATGTGCAGTAATGAGTTCTCTGTGCAGGACTGACTGACAGCACAGTGAAGTTCCTCTTATGACATGTGATAATTAATATAAATGCTTCAATAACTTTAGAACATAACCAGTAATCTGTCTAATTGGATACTGCAGCTAGATGATTGCACAAACTGTCAATTTACCAGGAATGTTGAGCTGTCAATTTGTGAAGTGTTTGTGTGTCTCAGCTGTGTGAAAGAAGACCTGTGTATGAAGATGTGCGTGTCCGTCACATCGAGGGCCTGGGCGGCACTTTGTTGGGCCTCCAGTAACAGCAGCTGCTGCTGTTCCAGTGCAGTCATTCCGAGCTGCCAGCTCCTCCTGCGCTGGCCTCGCTCCTCCTCCAGCAGCGCACGCAGCCTCTCCCGGTACCTGAACACAACACGTCGGGGGCACTTCAACAGGAGTGCTGAACTTGGGGAAGTCAGAGAACATCTCAATAATGGTGTTTTACCTTCACTTAATTATGTCTGCAAGACAAACTCATCCCTGAAGTCTGTTGGGTTGTTTTATTCACAGTTAATGTCAATTCTTTATCTTATATAAGAACTGATCTGGTACCTGACTGAACATGTGAACATGTTTCACATGCTCCCAACCGTCTCATATAATCAAACATCTTTCTGTGGAGAGTTCCTCCCACAGCTTTCAGAGTCAAACATACATGATAATTGAACCTGATGCTTTTATAAAACTTCTACCGGCAGACTGAGAATGCAGATGAACAGGCTTCATGAACTCAAATGTGCAGTACATTGAATTTTGGCATGCATTTAACTGCAGCAGTAACCGCCTGGTCCTGCTCTGCAAGCCTGCAGGGGGAATCTGATACGTGTGCTATCAGCGGCTTTACACGCACACCAACAGGTGATGTACAACACAAGAGGGAAGTTCAACCAAACTCTGTCTCCCAACGTTTCATCTGACCACCTGCAGATATTCAGACTGAGCTGATTGTTAGAGAACAACGTATTTACAGTTTGTGGTTTATGCAGAAATATTTATATGAAATATTTATTATGCTGTCCACAGATGGAAGTTAAGTTAAAGTGAAACTCTGCTGGCCCTGTTTACTCGTGTTTGTGAGATGACTTGACTTTACAAAGGGACCAGAGTCATTTTAATGGTTCCTGTAAACCGGACCAGCTCAGGTTGTTGGTCCCAGTGTCTGACAGCCTCATACGAAGACTCCCTACAGAGAAAGTCTCACTGAAGGAGGAGGTCTCACTCCGAGTTGTTGCCCTCCAGGACAGAGTGGAGAACAGAGTTGGAATCATGTCTCACAAACAGCTTTGTGTTTTCTCAGAGTTAATGCGACACGTCACAAAGCATTCAAGGACTAACTTGGACCCAGAGAACGCAGAGCTGCTGCAGGTCAGTGGAGGTCAACTAGCGTTTGTGTTGACCTGCATGAGTAACATTCCATCACATTACAGATCAGACAGGATCGCAGCATAAACAAAGTGAATAACAACATCAGAGGATGTCAAAGAGATATGGCTGACAATTAACAGTATGTATAGAAACCTGATGCTGATGGTAGCCGCTGACATTGACGATACCTGAGCCTATGCAGTACCTCACCTGTCCACTAGAGCACCCATGCTGTCCAACAGTGAGACAGCCTTGTAGACCAGTTTGTCTCCAACAGCTTCGGAGGCTCCTTGCTCCTCAGCTGTCTTCTGCAGGAGTCCCTCAGTGAGCTGCAACTTGCTGGAAACCACCTGCACAAGAGGATTCACTGCATTATCGTAGGAGATCTTCTTATTGTGAATAAGACTTTCATTCCTTTCTGTTTGAGTTCTGAACATTACGGGTGACAGATGTAATTAAAACAATCACATGAGAATGAAGTCATCACACTCGTCTAATCACTGATGCATTCTTATCACCTGCCACTTCACTTGAACCCAAATACCTTCAGTTGTCTCAGTTTCTTTACATGAATTAAACAAACTGCTGTGAAGTTTTCTCTCCTGTCAATTGTAAGTTCCTCATTACTTCATGAATGTGTTAAAAGATGCTTCCTGGTAGGAACGCGTAAAGTGTTTATGATCTCCAGTATATTCGTCTATGATTCATTTATAACTGGAGGTCTTATATATTTTATTTTATACTTAACTTATTTGAACTTTTTGGATTTTCAGCTGAAAACTGATGTTGACATTGAACAGCTCTTCTCATTGTGATCATTGGATGTGCTGCTCCAGTCCGTCATGTATCTGTATGTACCTTGCTGCGTGTCTCCAGCGCTCGCCTCATCTCCTCTTCGGCTACGCTGAAGGTGAGAACATCGTGGTTCTGGTGGTAACCCTCCATGAAACAGGTGGTGCACAGCAAGGTCATGTCGCTGGAGCAGAAGTACTCAAGGGGACGCCGGTGGATCTCACAGACCTTCACCTCCAACTCTTTCAGGGGCTCCACCATGGTGTGGGCCCTGAAGGACTCCTTCTCGTGGTGTCGCTGAAGGTGCCTGGAGCACAGCGACACTTCGCACCTCACGCAGGCTTTCACAGCCAGCGACTGCTCGTCGATACAGTGGTCGCAGTAAACCTCCATCTTCTGCGGTACCTCAGGCTGCTTGTCCAGCGGTGTGGCGGCCAGGTAACTCTCGATGATACTGCAGAGTTTGAAGTTCTTCTGCAGGGCATGCACACCCTGGTACTCCTCGCGGCACTCTGGGCAACGTGGCAGCATTTCCCCGCTCTTCTCAGCGGTGTCGGCGGTCTTGAAGATGCAGGCTCCACAGTAGCTGTGGCCACAGGGGAGAACCACCGGATCCGAGTAGAGCTGAAGGCAAATGGCACAGCTCAGATCATGAGCCAGCAGCTCCTCTGGCTTGGACACAGACATCACTTACTGATTGCTGAGTATTTCTCTTCGTCTAGTGTCACTCTTCTTTTCAAATCCTTTCACCCATCCTTCTTCACCTGCAACCTTTGTCCCTGCTTGTCTCTCGTCACTCTGTCTCTTCTTGCCAGCTGACGGGACTACAGGTGAGTTTGCAGAGGCAACAGGAAGTAGACGACAGAGAAAACAAGAAAGTCAGCAAGCTTCACCTTCATGAGACAGGAGGTGTTTCAGCAGAGCAACATTCCTTTTCCAGGAGGCGGCCGGCTGTGTGACGGGGACATCACGCCACCATAGGGGTTGTTGATGGTTGAAATATGCAACACCTGACATAATAATCATGATATGAACTTCAGAGTAACCGGAGTATCAAAACTTCTCTGTCATTGACAGATATATATATATATATATATATATATATATATATATATATATATATATATATATATATATATATATATATATATATATATATACATATATATATATATATGTATATATATATATATATATATACACGTATATAATATAACGTGAAAATTTCTGTTTGTCTCATTTTCTCTCACAATTCTCTCCAGATGCTTTTATTTAAAGTTCAATCTGAAGACACCAGGAAACAGTTCCAAGGTCTCGTCCAGTAGAGCCAGGTGTGTGTGTGTGTGTGTGTGTGTGTGTGTGTGTGTGTTTGTGTGTTTGTGTGTGTGTGTGTGTTGTTTGGCTCCACAGTAAATGTGGGAACCTGGTTTTGTACACACAGTTAATGTGACGGTAAACGCCGCAGGAGAAAAC
>CAAKHC010017881.1:0-12755 GCA_901007825.1 Macroramphosus scolopax | reverse complement strand
CTGGAGGTTCACTGATGAACCAGCAACAAGACGTTTTATCATCATCATCATCATCATCATCTTACCTCTTCTCCGAGGATGAGGAGGCTGTAACGGTTCCAGTGGAGAGGAAGGCAGCTTCTCTTATGCGAGGGTCTCCAAGAAGTTCATCAACTGGACAGAAAAAAAATATTCCACACAATTTGCGTTAAATCATCTCCTCCAGTGGAAGCGGGTCCAGTCTGCGGTCCGACCGGGGGGGGGGCTCTTCTCAGCGTTATTGTCTGTAAATTGCCAGCTGTACAGCCTTCATCGAGGAAGAGGAGGAGGCTGCAGCTCGATGAGGGCTGGGTCTCCTCCCTGGAAACACACGGACTCTTTCATGGACGCATGTGATGCGGCCGCGCGCTTGTGACGCGGCCGCGCGCTTGTGTAACTTCCCAAAAAACGAATCTCACGTGTTTTCCCTTCGCGGCCAGTAGAGGCGACAGACTGGTCCACATATGAAGAGGGATCATTACATTATTCTAAACATCAGTCAGATTAGGATTGATGAGAAACTAGATGTTTAAAGTGGACTTGAACATCATCATTGTGCTACAGGGAAGTTTGGAGGGTGGACAGATTAACAGGAGCTGCACGTAATCTGAAGTTACACTGGGTTAATCCAGCAGGAGGATCTACAGTCGGTCACTGAGTTAATCCAGCAGGAGGATCTACAGTCAGTCACTGAGTTAATCCAGCAGGAGGATCTACAGTCGGTCACTGAGTTAATCCAGCAGGAGGATCTACAGTCGGTCACTGAGTTAATCCAGCAGGAGGATCTACAGTCGGTCACTGAGTTAATCCAGCAGGAGGATCTACAGTCGGTCACTGAGTTAATCCAGCAGGAGGATCTACAGTCGGTCACTGAGCAGGAGGATCTACAGTCAGTCACTGAGTTAATCCAGCAGGATCTACAGTCGGTCACTGTGTTAATCCAGCAGGAGGATCTACAGTCGGTCACTGAGTTAATCCAGCAGGAGGATCTACAGTCGGTCACTGAGTTAATCCAGCAGGAGGATCTACAGTCGGTCACTGAGTTGCATCATCTCAACAGACCAGACAAGGAAGTGAGGAAGACGTGAAATATTTATTAGGTAATCTTCAGTAATAAATGTGAAACTGTACCAAAACAAACAGTAAACATGTTTCTTTGTGTGAGCAACAGACACCAACATCAGTTTCTGATCGTCCATCACGTCGGTGCTCCAACAACCAGCGAGGCACTTGATTTACAGAAGATCATTACTGACAGCTGATCAGCCGTCAGCTGAACTCGGAGGGTAAAACAGTGAAATGGGACGGATGCAATGAATGAAAATGTTGGAACACACCCCACACTATGTTTTACTACATAAAAGAAGAGGACAGAATAAACAAATACATTTAACAACAACTGGAGGTCAAACTTCCAGTCGTTACCTGCTGTTCCTCCACGTGCCCCCCCCCCCCCCCCCAGGGCAGATGTTTGGGGACCAAGAGTGACGTCATTTATCACAGTTCAGTCTCAACAACGCTGAATTTGTGTTCCAGCAAACAGCTGAGAAAGTTTTACACGTGAACTGAAAAGAGGCCGTTATGGGATCAATAAGTGACGTGTAGAGGTGAAGACCTGACCTGACCTGACCTGACCTGACCTGACCTGACCTGACCTTCTACAGGAGGACCCGTCCAGTCCCGGACTGAAGCAGGAGGCCGAGTCATCTACTCATTCATTATAAACTCACCACATGGTTGGACTAACTCAGACACCATGACCCGTGTTGGTGAACAGGACGGAGCACCGCAGCAACGTCAAAGGAACAAATCATCTGGAATGTTTCTGATGATGAACTTCACACAGGAGAGCTGCAGGTTCCTGGTTTCTAGCTTCACACCTGTTCTTCTCTGATGGAGGTGGACTCAATATCTTTGGGTTTAGAAGTGCATCAATGAACGAATCCCGACAATAGAAGTGATGATCTGCTTTGGGATGTTGTGTTCAAACCAACAATTAGTTGGTGTTCTTTGTGCCTTGTGATCAGGACTTCCTACCACCTGGGATGTTTACTCCGTTGAAGTATAATCCCAGGAGACAAACCCTCATCCACCTGGTTCTTGAGTCGAGTCAATGATCCATAGATATATGGAAGCACCTCTCCGAGGACCTGATATCCACTGAGGGAAACTATGTAATGACAAATCCTTTGTATCTGAATTGTTCCAGGCAGCCGCGGTGACGTCTTTCTTTTGGTGTTTCAGACATAAACCAGCTCACTTCAGCCACTCTGACCAGCCCAAAACCACCTGAGAACACAAGAGGACAACAAAATGTCTCTTCAGCCTCCTGGAACGCCGCCGGTACCGAGGCAGGACGGTTTACATCTGTTACCAGGAACAGCTGTAACAGAGGAGCACTGGAACTGCTGTGGAGATTGGAGATACCTAAAGCATAACGACGGGATCCGAGTGGGTCCGTGGAAACAGGATGGTGTCAGACATCGTCGACATCCCAGCGTGCAAATGACTGGGAACAATCTAAAGTGCTACCGTTCTTTGCAGCGGACTGTAGAGTTTCTTTGGGTGCAGCAGGGCGGATTAGGAAGGATGCAGAAGCTCCAGCAAGGCTCCGACTGCTCCGAAGTAACCCTGAAGAAAACAGCACAAGAGTACAGTTAAAGTCAGCGATCACCACCGGGGAAGGAAGCTGGACTCTTGTGAAGATCGAGTGAAGAGTTGGGTCACCTCGTGCCGCAGGAAGAGAGCTTTGAGCTGACCTTTGGACCAGTAGTCCATGGCGTAGGCCAGCAGCTTCATGGAGAGGGTGTTCACTCTTAGGAAGTTGCCCACAAACACAACTCTCTCTATGTTCTTATGCACACACAGAAATCAGGATGGAAACAATGAGACAGTCAGTTAGGATCATCTCAACACAGTGTAATGACATCTGCTGTCAGCTGGTTTCATCTGGACAGGCAGCAACTTTTAACAACTCAAACACCAACGAGTCGTCATCATCACGTCTCATCGACAGAACACTGGATGACTGGTGACGACTGTCAAGGATGAGGCTGACCACCATCACAGACGATGGAACACTGGTTGGTATCTTCACTTATTCCCAGTTAGTTGAGTTGGACACCTCCTGCTTCGAGCTGTGAGCCGGAGAGACCAGTGCAGCTCCCCTCCTCTACGCCTTCATAGCCCTGTACAATGCTGCTTGATCAAGACGTCACAAGGCAGCACCGTAAAGAGGCTGAACGCAAAGAGGACACGGACACGGACGGTTCAGTCCGGCTCTCCAGCATCACTTCATAACAGCTGATGAGTGTCACCACACCTGCTGCTGAAGAAGCTACTTTTTAAGACGTTGCTCTCTCTTGTTCACCTTTCATGCTGTTAACTTACATCAAGAAGCAGATTAAATCTTCATTAAGACCCAGAAACGTTCCTCAAAGCTGTATCTGGACACTAATCTGTCCTCTGTGAATGCACACGCTTCCCTTCGCCTTCCTACTGACCTCATTGAGAGCACACATCCGGGTGATGGAGCCAATGTTGTTAGTGATGGTCACCAGCGTCGCCCTGGCGAGGTCCTCTTTGGACACGGACTCCCTCTTCTCCTTGGACATCATGTTGCCAAAACTAACATACCAAGAAGGATCAAGAGATTAAGGAATAGAAAACCGAATATCAGAGGTGGTGTGTTAACCAGACGCCCACATCCAGCACTGAAGGTGTTCAGAGATGTACCTCGAGGCCACGGCCCAGCCTGGCAGTCCGAACCGCTCGTAGTCTCCTCCGTAGATGTCCCGGACCAGCTTGTCCACGCGGGTGCTCTCCCCTTGAGAAGCCATTTGCAGAGCTTCCTCAAAACTAGAGCAGCCAGTCAGCAGGCAACAGAGTCCGAGGAAGGTCCCCCCACCGAGGCTACACACACACACGCACACACACACACACACACACACACACACACACACACACACAGAGTTAAAAACAGTTCCACATCTGTCATTGATTCTAACTTGAGGTTCAAAATAAATGTTCAGCAAGCTATCAGTCAACACTGGATGTGGAACATCAAACACATGAATAATAAATCACAGATGATCCTTCACAACAATATAGTTTATATAACGGGATGTCAGGGCCCGACGTCCCGCGCTCTGGAACAAAGCGGCGTTCATAGTGTTTCCACGGGTCTTCCCCTCACACATTAAGAGGGATTGTTAAATTAAAATCAATATCTTGTTTGCTATTAGCATCGTCCAACGTGCTGCGTGCACTGTGAATAGCAGTTCAGCATGTAGCAACTAAAGATCTGTTTCATCTTTAAGCATCAGCAGCCGTCCGAACAGCGAGCGCTCAGGAAGCCTCTGGTGGTTTATTGTTACCTCGTCCCGGTGACTCGTTTGTAGTTGTTCTCGGAGTAAACGGCCAAGATGCTGACGCCAGACCCGATGTTGACCAGCAGCAGGGGGTAGGGGTTCTCCAGCGTGTACGGCCTCTGGACGCAGCGATCTGGGTCGGTGGGGTTTTCAAAATAGTAGCACTCTGAGGGGCCGCTGGACACCACGGAGTCAATGTACAACACCCCTCGGACCAAACAGTCCAGCTCGTCCAGTTTGTGAAGCTCCAAGTCTGCCAGCTTTATTTGTCGAGAGAAAACAGAACAGGGACATCATCACTACGGGGATGTGGTCAGACACACAGGAAGCTTCATCACAATTCAACAACAACCCTGCATCCTCCTGGGAAAAGAGTCCGCTAACGTTAGGGATTGTGCAACGACTCGTTTGCAGTAATTGTTCCCCTTATAAGTAATGTCCAAATAGATTTACTGACGTGTTTCCATCTGCTAAGCGCTGCAGGACTGATCTTTGTCTTTACACCTGGAGTGTTCAGGTTGGTCCTGTCTGATGCTACAAATGCTCTCTTCCTTCCTGCCCATTCTCACCGCCTGAATATAGCACCGCTGGACACCCACCGTGCGGAAATCAGTCTCAAACTTGTACGCCCCACCTCCCGTGGCGCATAGGGTGGTGTGGAGGCTGGAGAAATGCTTGTTGCGGCCCATCTGCAGGAAGGCCAGCAGGTCGTGTGTGGGGAAGCGGATGAAGTGCAGGTTGCCCGTACGGCCGCACAGCGTCAGGTCCGGCAGCTCCAGGTGGACGTCCCTGATGCCTGTTTTACCGTAAGCGGTGTTGGAGGTGAGGTAGCGCCGGATGCTCTTCAGGTTCTCCACCTCTTCCTGCTCCTCCTCAGCTGTGATGTCTTTGGGCTCGAAGTACACCAGCTTCACCAGAGTGCCTCCAATGTCCATCCCAAACCATGGGAATGCTGCATTAATATGGAACAAGTGCAAGAGAGGTTGTTCACTCACCACCAGACCAATTTATTACATTGTATAATGATTGACATATCTGGTCATTAAATGCTTCGTGCCGGTGAGGAGGAGCAGGGCAGATGTCTGTGTTGGGATGCAGCCTCATCCAGAGGAGCACCAGGACAGACTGTACCATGAACGCCATCTTGTTGTGAAACAGGTCCTGTCTATTTACTGCCGTTCAATATTACCTTGTAATGCGTAAATTATTTTATACAGGATTAGCACCACCGCAGCACAACAAAAAAGGCAATTCAATTTCATCTTTATAGATGTATGTGGCAAATTCCCGAGTTTTCTTTTCAAATCTATTAATTACCTTGTTTGTCTTTTAGCGTGTCTAATTTTTGTACACATACAACTGTTCCTTCCTTCCCCAGTAAATACACTGAACCCAAGCTAGCAACGGGAACACCTACGCGGCCTTGTTTTCTTCACCGAGTCCATCAGGAGCCTCGCAGTCGAGTTGGAGGTCTGGCGGTGTGATGGGGCTCTTCCAGCGGGCGCGGGTGCCTCATTGTCGGGCTCGCTTCGGAAATAACCGGGCGTCTCTTTAACGGAACGCGGCTGCTTCGTGGGCGTTTCGTCTTCGTCGGCAGCTTCATCGTCGCGCTGGTGGCCATTGAACGCCATTGGAAAACCTAACTGACTACATAAATACGGTAGTTTCTGATAAAGGAAACCAGTAAGCGTCAATGGTTTATGCAGACAATAAAGTCCGAGGCGAGACGAGGAAGCTAATTAACTAGCTAAGTAGCTGTGTTGTTACTGACGGCTGAGTGCGTGTCGTATTTATAACGCTCACGAGGTGGGCGGGAACAGCAGTGATTGACGGGCACGAGAACCAATCTGGGGAATCCGACAGCCAGGAAACATCTTAAGAGGCTGATGTCACACTTTTAATGATATTTTGGGGGATTAAAATACAAGTATGCATTAGTAGTAAAACACCCAAGAATATGATCTAAAACAAAAAAAAACAATGAAATTATAAATATATTATTAGTAATACTGGAATATTATTGAACATGTATACAGCCTTAGATATTATGTACATATAATTCATTGTATTATATTATCACTGTATAGTGTCTGTATATCACATAAACTGGAGGACTTTTTAAAATACATCTCTGATCGATCAATTTTGCAGGATTCTGCATGAGCAGAGTTTGACAGTTTATCTGCACTCAGCCATCAACCTGAGTTTGAGATGTGCACAAAGAAACATGATTTTGTCACATCAAAACTAGTTTAGACATTGTCGAGAAAAAACGTTTTATAGAACTGACATTAACTTGTGGTGTCTCTGCAAAGAGTGAGAATATGAAACATTCAACAACAGTTCATCCTTTTATAATTACATGTTTAATCACGTGATTGTCAATGTGCAAAGCTTGAAACATCATACAGAAATTTAGACAAAATCTAAAATCTGGATACCAAATTTCATGATACAAAACATGAAATGAACAAACGTTGTAACCCTTTTTTCCCCCCCTGACATTTCTTGTATTGACGATACCATTTACAATGACATCTATCATCTGATGGGACACAGAAAGACAACCTCATCACAACCATTGGTACCAGATGAGCAGGCAGCAGCTGGATGTTCCAGACCAGCGGCCCATGAAGGGACTCCGTTCTAATGTTTATCTCCGCTGATGACATCATGTGTTTGTTTGTCAGTCTGGATTATGCAAAAACTACTAAAACCACTTTCACCAAACTTGTTGGAATGGTTTAACACGGGCCAAGGATGAATACATTGCATTTGGGAGCAGATCTATTCAATGTTTTTATATAATAAGGACTTTGTTGGAGGTTATTGCTCTTCGAGTGCATTTCTAATTGATTGTAAATTTACAACCATATTGAAGAATATTATTTGCACTAGTTTCATTTTTTCCTCGACCAAGGAGGTTGATTCCATTCAGCATCAGTTACTGACAGGACAGCTCACAGCCCCCTCTTCTTACTGTAGTGCTCTCTGACTCTGATAGATATTCGGGGGCGTTGCCGTCAGAAGAAAAATCTACATCAAAGGACTGAATTAGTACCGTTTAACTGACCGATTCTTGTTAAATACTTAATTTAAAACATCAACATATAACCAGGAATTTTAAGATACCTAGATAGTTAATACATACTTACAAATAAATACACAAATTGCACCAGCCATAGCTAGAGACACAGAAAGAAAGATTAAAGAGTTGGAGGTCCACGTCCTGTTAAGTTGTAGGTCCCTGATGTTTCCTCATTGGACGACAGCCAACAGCCACATCTACAAAGTGCTTATCAGACAAGACTTCTAGAATGAATGTGCAGCCTCAACGTACCTTCACAAATCTGAACTCCTATCACAGTTCCTAAGTAGAACAAAGTGGGATGATTTAGTTTTTGCTCATTTTGGTTTGTTCGTTCAAAACTTATACATAAAAAATAGTCCAACTTGTAGTTAATAACATGATCAGACATCAAGCGAGTCAGCGATTACAATGGGTGATGATTAAACAGCTGCCCCACATCATCCCAGTCCAGTGAGTACAATAAGGCAACCTCATGATCCTCTTTCAAAAGCCCTAAAGCCTAATCTTCACCTCCTTTAAACAGGTATCTAATCCTTTAATTCTTAAACTTCCACGCCATCAGCAGTGCACAGGCGCCCACTCCTGCAGCGCCAAGAATGTACTTTGTATTCGTGGTCGCGGTGCGAGGGGCGGTTTCAGGATCAGCAGGAGTGGTCGGTGGGGATACAGGGATCTCTTTGGCGGCTTCACCGTTGACGATTGGAGCCGGTGGTATTGAGCGTCGGCCGTCAAGGTTGAGGACGGGCGGCTCCTCGGCTACATGCACCACATTCTCCAGCACCTCCTGCATGGTCAAGCTCGGACAAGCAGACTCGTAGTGGTTCTCCTCTGGCTCGTTGTGGATAAGAGCGAGGCCATTCTCCTCGCACGGCAGTGCGGAGGCTGTAGTCACGGTACAGGAGCTGACAGGGGAGCTAGCAGGAACCTGGGCAGACGTCGCAGTGTCCGGTGCACAGTGGCTTATTTCCAGACGATCACTACCACCCGAGTAGGGTCCCGCAGGGGAGACGGTCGCATGGCTGCTATGATATGGTGGTCGGATGCTGATGAGGTTGCCGGGCTTGCTCAGGCAAACGGAGGCGTCATCAACCAGAGAACTGTCAATCCCAACAGCAGCAGCAGGCAGGGTGGAAGTAACAGCTACGTGTTCCGTCTGCGAGCGGCTTGCAACCACCTGCACGTGAAATGAATGTCATTTATTGATTCTTCACAAAGGCCTTAATGTTTGGATGTAAATGGGGCATGATGAGATATCGGAAACACTTTCCAATGTAGTCTAATAAATAACTTGCTATCAAACAAACCATAGAGTTATGCATGTTCTTCGGTCAGTGGGAGGAAGCCGGAGGCGGATTCAAACAAACAGTACGAAACCACTGAGCCTCCGTGTCGTGAGAGGAAAAGACACAAAGTTGTTTTATTCATATTAAAAGTTTACTTAGGAATTAATGTGCTGAAACCCACTGACTTTGGATACGACCCATTTAATAAAGGGACACATCCACCGCAGAAACAAAGTCAATAATGGACTTGGTTTTTGGACCAGTTCCTCCCTTAGTGTCAGATATTTGCAGGCGACAGACACCAAGAGCTTTGATGTGCTTCAGTAATCAGATTTCAACTGTCCATCACAACACTGGACATGTGTACTGTGCATGAACGTCCTGTCCTGCTTTGATTTAAATCCCACAGACACTGTATTTACAATCTGTTGTTCACTCTGTTCCAGGGTCATGGTGAGCTACAGCCACAGAACCAGAATCACATACCGAGCGATGAAGACGAGGCTATCATTAGTACCAGAAGCTTGTGGAGGAAACCACAAGCAGCTTCGGTTGATCGATCAGTTGTGTCCGTCGTTCCAGTTAAGATAAAACACACCAGTAGACTAATGTTGGTGCTGGTAAAGGAATAAATGAAACCATGTGTCACCTGTGCAGCAGGAGGTTCGGTGGATTCTTCAGGCTGTGGGGCGGCCTCGAGGACCGTCCCCACAGGAGGGGCGGTGTCCTGGACTGGAGGCTTCTCTGGGGTCTTCTGGGTGTAGGCGGACCCACGGGGAGCATCTGGGCTCTCCTGACTTGAGGAGAGACTCTGTGGTGGTCTGACCTCGGTGGTGGATGTTGTTGGAGCATCTTTTTCACACTGCTCAGGACAGGTTGGCTGAGCGGTTGCAGCAGAGCTGACCTCGTTGTTCTCGGAGCTCACTTGTTCAGGAATCACACCGGAGTCACAGTGAGTCTTCATCTCCCTCGGTGGTGATGGAGGTGTCGTTTCCGGGTGCCGGGTCTCAGGCGAAGGAGGAGGTGTTGTTGAACGGGGTGCCACTTCAGCATCAGTGGACTGCAGAGGCTCAGGCACAGGTGGGCCGGCCGCAGCAGGAACTTGGACTGTTGATCTCTGGGGGACTTCCGGCTGTAGGTTGGTTATCAGAGGGGGCGGGGTCTCGGAGGCAGGCTCTGGAGGAGCTGATGCTCCAGCTGGAGGCGCAGCACCACCCTGACTGCTGCAGCCGCTTTCTGGAACCGACAGTTGACCTGCAGATGGGGTTGGATGGACGTGTGCCCTGACGACAGTTGTCGGAGGGGGGCTGGGACGGGGATCTAGGGCAAAGCAAACGATGTTGTCATTAAAATCAGTTTGGACTGCGTAAATTTCCCCGTCGTGGGACGGATAAAGGATTTCTGATGTGACTAAGTCATTCCACTTCTGAGGCTCTGATGTCAATACAAACCACACTGATGTTCACCAGCAAACTCAGCAGATGTTTTCTGCATCTTGTGAAAACATGAATTGAACTACAACAAGTTCTACTGTTATCATAGGATCCATCCCAGCTCTCAGGCTCATGATGCTGAAATACACAGAGGGAGGTAAAGGTGTTGCTGACTTACTGGCGTCGCCCTTCAGAGCGTCGTACTCTGCTCTGAGTTCAGCTGCTAACGTCTTGTGCTCCAGTGACTCCAGTGCTTTGATGAACTGCTCCGGCCAGCCTTCTCTCCTCTTCAGACAATCCAGAAGAAGCCCCATGCCGTTATAATTACCAGAAGTCTCTCTTTTTGCCTCAATGATTTCCTAAAATTCACAGCAGGGACACACAGAAGTTACTACCAGGATGGTAACACCTGCCTTCCCTGTGTACATTAACTATCACCGGTGAGGTTTAACTTTCACCATCTGCTGCTTATTAGGGATGAAACAGTTTTGAAAAAGATGATGACTGGTCACATGTCCTTGTGTGAGATAGTTCCTTTAAATCAAACATTAATTGGACAAGACAAGTTTTTGTGCAAACACACATTTCACATTCCAATTCTAAGGTCAAGTGAATAAAAATACTCAGATCCTTTTAGCACTTGTGTTGACAGGTTTGGAACTAGTGCCAACACATTATCTCGTTCTGGTATCAAATCAAACGCACCCTGTCGTGAGGGGTCAAGCACGGGAGATGGACCACGATTTCTCTCACTTTCACCTTGGACACGATGGTCGACATGTTGGTCCGTATATATCCATCGTACAGTTTGTCGCTGGCGAAAGACATCTGTGAAAAAAGGAAGAGTGGACAAAAGAAAGAACCTGAACAAAACTGTACTTGTATAGTTAAGACACATTCTTTAGTAAGAGGAATGTGGAAGTACCCAGAAAACAAAACCTGAGACACATTCTGAACAATCAAGAACACATTCTGGGATTTTTTTACTGGTCTGTCAGTGAAACTGAAAGTGAAAATGTGGAAACATTTCCTTTTACTTTCAGAAGCACCACATGGCTCTTTGTTTTAAAAAGGGACTTTCTGCACTGACGCTTTTTCCTTTTTAAGGAGAAGGAAACAGTGTTTCCTCTGGAGTAAGAAGAAGGCTGGCCGGCCCTGACTAGTCACTTATTAATCACCTCCAGTTTAATATCTGATGTCAAACTTGCAGCTTTTCCTTTGGGGTTTTCAGGGTCAAATAAAAGACCTGCAGTACACGTCCTTGTGTTGGACGCACCTTCTTTAACCTGTTTCTACCTAAACAGCCAGGTGGAGTAATCTGTGGTCGGGTTCACTGAGGGGGAACTTTCTCAAAGGATATCACCAGTTTACAGTAAATGAGGGACAACTCTCTGACGGCGCCTCCAGCAGCAACCTAAAGAGCAAAGTCTTCCTCATTTATCATTACCTCACAGAGGCCGAGGTTTATCTCACTCATGCAACTTGTCAGGTGGATATAAAACTATTATTTTAAAGCCTGCTGTGATATGAAGTGAAGACAGATTGCAGATTAAGGAAGGTGGTGTGAGAGAGACAGAAAGCTCCTTGACACGACTTCCCAGTATGCAGAGCTGAACCAGATACATGACCTCTAAACCGGCAGGTCGGTACACACCTTTTACAGACTCTTTCCTCAACTTTACAGGACTCTGGATCACATTTCATAAATGATAATAATCTATTGTCTTATTAGGATAAAGTCTCACAGCTTTTAAATCTTTATTCTTATTCTAGTGGCACAAACTCACAAGAGACGACAAAGTGTTGGCCGGAAGTGAAAGCAGAGATATAAATATGCAGTCAAGAGGAAATAAATATAATATATATTAGTTGTCATGATTGGTTTTGGAGTAACAACGACCATAAGTAAGGAAAAAATAGATTGCACACAAACAATAAAAGAGGACAGGAACTGATATCTACCAGGTTATAGCGGTTACAAGTTGTAAACAAGCTAGCGTTTCTTTAAAGACATAAATACGACACAACCTAGCTAATGTCACCGCGGTCTCCTGAGTAACTTATAACTGACAGTTAATACATTATATGTATTTACTGACACAGATGTGGTTGTATTTGTCGTACTGTAGTAAAATCCACAGCTTACCTTGTGTTTTACTGCCCGACCACTTCGTGAGTTCTCTGGATGTGTGATTCCTTCGCTCACTCTCGAAACGCTCTGCTGCTCCAAGCACATCTGCGCTTCCCCGACCTCCGTCCTGCATTCCTATTGGACGAGAGGGACATCAATCCAACGGTGGACCAATAGAATTAGGTTTAAACTGTAGTGGAGGCGTGGCGCGCTTAATCTTGACCCCAATCGTGACCTTCTTCTGCTCTGCTATGGGATGGCAGCAGGATTAGGTTCGATCTCGACTTCTGGTTTACATCTGTCTCTAATCCCTGATCCTAATCTGTTGACATGGGCAGGGAGAGAGAGAGAGAGAGAGAGAGAGAGAGAGAGAGAGAGAGAGAGAGAGAGAGAGAGAGAGAGAGAGAGAGGAGGACAGACAGAGGACAG
>CAAKHC010017875.1:0-11742 GCA_901007825.1 Macroramphosus scolopax | reverse complement strand
CCCCCCCCCTCCTCCTCCTCTACAGCTACCTGATACTCTGACGTCGAGGACATTCATGAGCTCATCTGGAGTTCACCACGGGGCTTTCAGCAGCAGACCGACAGGTTTTTCTTTCCACACGTCGGTGCCTCATCCTGCGAGCACCAGGTGATCACACACTGCACGGACAAAGGTATTGTGCCACTCCTCTTCATCACTGAGTATAACCCAGCAGTCTGCCTTTACAAACATCGTTCTAAAGACCTCACGGAATCTGACCGTGGTATTAATGGGAACCTCAGACAGGAAGTCTTCATGCTTCATCTCTAGTTCGTCCCAACATCTTGTAGAAAGAATTTGGAACAGCATGTTGTAAAAGCTCCTGGACGTGTCCCAATACTTTCTACCACACAGTGTGTGTATACAGGGACAACGTGCACAAAGTATTCAGATACATAAAGACAACAGAAGTTGTCAGGTCATTTTTATTTAAAGAATCACTCAGTTAAAATGACTTAAGAATTTACATATTTCACATTATACAGCTACTAAAGTACAGAATACTATATACTATATATATATATTATATATATATTATATCAACTCCTGAATGTCTAAAATCGTAAGTCTGATAAAACTATTTTCTTTGTCACTTTGATGTGCTTCAGTCTTCAAGCTCAATAAGTTTCTTCAGATCGGACTTCAGCAGCTCCTCATCCTCCTCCTCTTCCTCCACCTCCACCTCGATCCCGTCCATCGTCCTCTGCAGCTGCTCCTTGATGCGGTTCAGCTCCAGCAGCCCGTCCTGCAGGTCCTTACAAACCTCACGGATCTTCGCGGCGAAGTCCGTCTTGGCGCCTTTTTTGAGCTCAGCAGAATCTTTGGCCAGGAAGAAGACGTCCAGCGCGAGGAAGAGGCCGGACATCACGCCGGTGGTGATGCTCATCACCTGGACGGCCTTGGCGGCGCCGCCCGCGACGCCGAGCACCTGGACGGTGTTGATCAGGGTCTCCGTGTTGATCACCAAAGCCTTGCCGGCGCGGCCGCCCTCCTTCATCACGTGTTTGAGGTTCTGGTTCAGGTGCTTCTTGGCGATGCTCTCAGCGTACTGCTCAAAGTTCCACTCCTCCAGCGTCTCCATCCCTTCCTGTCGGGGAGGGAAACCACAGCCTCGTGATGAACGCCACAATAACAGTCTCGCTACCGTCAGATGAATCTCACCTGCAAGAACTCCAGACAGTCTTTGATGTCCTTGATCTCCTCCTCGTAGTCCTGGATCATCTGCTCCACCTTCTTGCGGTCGGTCTTTGAATGCACCGTGTCCGTGATGTTGGCCGAGGCGGACGCCACCCCGCCGGCCGTCGCTATGCCGATGCCCACCGCCGTGACGATGAGCGACGTGCCGGCGGTGAACGGCGCCAGGATGAGGCCGGTGATGGTGGTGATGGAGCCGGCCACGCTGGCGACGCCGCCGCCGACACTCGCGGTGACCGTCTTCTTATGGAAAACGTCGGCTGAGTCTGCCAGCGCGAGGAGCTCCAGGATCCGCTGCTGCAGCGAGGCGCCGCGCCGGTTGAACAGGCGGACGAAGAGACGGGCCGCCATGAACACCCGATCGGCTGCCTGCTCCACCACTCTGAAAACAAAGTGTGATGTCACTTCCTGTAACCAGATCCGTCCCTCTGATGTTCTTCTCGTTAATAACTTCATTAAACGTTCACTCACTCTTCAGCCTCGTCGTCCTGGTTGGCTTCAGTCCACTCGTCCCAGCCTGAAACACACAAGACAAACAGTCTCAACACACAACAACAACACACAACAGACTGCAGTGACTCGGTCCAACTCACCGTCCACCGTCCTCCACCAGGCCAGCAGGCCGTCTTCATCCTGGAAATGAAGTTAAATTAGCTTTGAATCTCATGAACAGGACGATGTAACGTGATATGACATGAAGATCTTCATACGTCCAGAGGGTCCAGGACCGTCCCCTCACTGGGGACCGGCACCGGGGCCAGCTCCAGGGTTTGGACCTCCACCACCTGCACGGACAGAAGATATTAATACACCTCCGGTATTCTGAAGACCAATATAACTCCTATTTAAAACGTTGCTTCGAGCGTCTTAAAGTCCGGTTCTGTCAGTTTATAAAAGGTTCAGCAGGTATTTAAATAACGTCTGAGGATGATTCAAATGGCGGCTGAACATCCTGAACTACAACTACAGACATCACTCAGCATGTTGGATCATCCTCAACATCTGCAGTTATCAGTTCTGTTCCCTCAGGTACAACAACACTGAGCCTCCCGTCTGATATGGTTTCTAATATTTGATTCAACAAGTCGATCGGTTTACTTCTTCATGTCACATCAACTCGGCCCCCCAGAGTTTAACCTCCTGGTTCCGTGTCAGGAGGAAATAATGAAGCAGAGACTCCACCCAGTCGGGATCACAATAACCTGCCTGCTGTATTTGTTCAGTAATACGTTCGGCTCTGAATAGCTTTGTTGACATAGTTTCACCAATATGCAAACGTGTGTGTGTGTAACACACCTACTGCAGCAGGTTGTTATCTATCCGACGTGTCCACGTACCTGAGCTGCTGCCTGGGCGTCAGCTGGTGCGTCTGCTGCGTCCTGCAGCATCAAAACATGTAATTAACAGAACAAATAAAAAGAACAATACTCGTATGATGACTCGAGGTGGAGATGCAGTCTGACGGCTTCGGTCGTACCTTCGTCCCCGACCCAAACAGACCAGTGGGGAGAATTCTTTTCAATATGAAAGTCTAGAGGAGACGAACAGACAGTTAATGGCAGATAGAAGAATCCTATGAAAGGAATCGACCGTCTCTCGTACCCGTCGTCTCCTCGGTTCCTCCTTCGGTCGGCTCGTCACCTCGCTGCCGGTGTGATCATCGACGTACCAAACGGACTGCGGAGAAGTTGTGAGGTGGTTCAGCTTTAAAGTACAAAGTACTACAACTGTTCCCTGCTTGTACATACTGACGACCACAACGAGACATCAGGATACACAGATGCAGTACAAGACAACAGGCCTGCAGATACAACATGAAGCCGTCTGCTCGGTCGGAGGCCGGGGGGGTCCAAATATTTGTTTGTTCAGTTTTTACAATCATCTAAATGTTAAAGTGTTGGAATGGAGGCTTCCTCCTCCTCCTCCTCCTCCTCCTCCTCCTCCTCCTCCTCCTCCTCACGTTCTGAATTTCTGACTCGAGGGTGAACTTTCTTCAGGTGCAGCAGAATATTAAACCGCCTTTAATTAGACACCTGAAATGTTCCAGTAACTGTTTCCATCAACAGGATGGAAGCAGTCGACTCGTCAGCCTCACATGGTGCCGAAGGTGAGCAGGGTGGGTCTCTGTGGAATGCCGGTCGGACAGACAGAACAAACAACCAGCTGTCACTCTGATCTGATTTAGAGTTGTCAGTGCAGATATGTTGGTGTCGTCAGCGGGGACATGAATCACATGGAAACTGGTCCGTTCAAAGGCAGCCAGCAAGCTGACGGGGAAACTGTCCTTTAAAAGATTGATGGACAGAAAAATACCTGCTGACTTGATTTGTAAATGTTCAGCACTGACGGAAGATACAGTGAATAATTCTAGTTCTGCTTATTTGGATTTTTTCTTTGTTGAATTGCAGAGGTTGAATTCGAGTTGTCCTAACTTAAGGAAACGGTGCTTTTTACTTGACACACTGTCGCTGAAAACAAGTGTTAACTGCAACAATCTATTTGTACATCGATGAAGTAAAATGTTTTGTGAGTTTCCAAGTAAAGCTGAGATGAATGAAACTCCTTCAGCAGCTTCATCACCACACAGGTTCGTCTTACGTGTCGCTCTATGGCGGCGTCCTCCAAACTGTCGGCGCTGGACGAGGTCTCGCTGTGATTGGACGGAGCGTCCTGATGAGGAGGAAGAACAGGGTGTGAAAGAGAGAAAGAATGTGAAAAAGTCAGGTGAGATGAATTAACAACATATAGAATGAGAAAACTGCGGACACGGACGTCATCAGTGAAACATCCAAAACATCTTCATGTTAGCAGCTGAAGTTCCTGTAAGATCAAATAACTCCACTAACAAAGGAGAAGTTAATACTTCCACAACAAATAATAAATAAATAATACATCTTCATCAACTCCTCTTCGTATTGTGGCTCTTAACATTCCAAACTCGTGTAACTTTGATCCGAACCTGTTTCTTAGAGGAGGAAGAATCCGTCTCACATTCCTCATCTGGAATCTGTTGCTGAACAAGGTAATAATAAACAGATTATAAACATGTTGTTTGACAGCTACTGAAATCAGCCGCAACACGTTCGTTACAAGAACCTGATGGATCAAAGTGATCGTGTGCCAGAAGCATCTCGTCACCTGAGTGGAGGACTTGAAGGGGTTAACTTTCTGCATCATCCCCCTGAACATCCCGGGGGGCTACGAACAAAGAAAGACAAGCATGTTAGAGAGAAATAAAGCAGCTGGGAATCAGACGCAACATGAACAAGTTTGAAAACTTGTGATCGATAAACATTAAAACATATTTACAAAACCAAATCACAAGCTAGAGTGAGGCTTCCTCTCTCCTTAGAGGGGAAATATATAACAGATGGAGATGTAAAATAAATCAGAAGGTGGAAATAAAGAAAATCAGAATTGAATTCCCACTGAAAGCTACAATGATTTTTTATAGAGCTCGCTGGCGCCCTCTGGTGGTGGAAGGAGGAGTTGGTCAGAACAGACGGAGTCTCGCTGCCTGAAGTCTATTTATATTTTAAGGAACTTTGCAAACATATTGGAGCAAGTAAACAGTTCTTTTGTTAACATCCAGTTACCATCTTCTTTATTTACTGCCAAACAAGCAGATCCGAACACAAAACAACCTTTGTTCCGTTAATCCCATCAACAGACGCACCTGTTTCTCTGGCAGGTTGTTATTGTCTAAGCTCCCATCGCTGGACGACAGGTCGCCGCGCAGAGGCCGGGGATCCTGGAAGAACCGGAATACGAGGGAGGCGAGGTGTTATTGATTCAAACAAGGATTCACGTCACATGAATCATGTCAGATGATTCAAACACACAACGTGATCACCGTCAGCGGTCGAACCTTCGGCTGGGAGGATTTGAACGGGTTGACCTTCTGCATCACCCCTGCAATCATCCCCGGGTTCTAAATAAGACCAGACAGGACAAATGAAACCAAGGCAACGACAACCTGCTGCTGGTTTCAAGTGATTCCCAGCCTGTTCATATGTGTGGAAGTGCTTTATGAAGGACGTGGACCCGTTTCCCCTGAAGGTCCTTCCCCGTCTCCTGGAGGTCTGCAGACTCATTTGGAGACTCGTTCTTTGGCACCTGAAAGTAAAGAGTTAACAACACGGAGCTGATGAAACCTGTCAAACCGGTTGAGCAGGTTAGATGTCGAGAGAAGCACCTGTGTGGACGACTTGAACGGGTTGACCTTCTGCATCGCTCCTCTCAGCACACCCGGGTTCTGAAACAGAGGCGGGAGTGGCAGTTTACCTCTGAATGGATGTTTAATGTCACGATCATTATTTTAATTGTATCGCTTTCATTGTCTTTGTGTTTTTCATACAGGGCGTCCGAGGAGGAGGGCGTCCCCCAGTGGACCTCCCTGTTATATAATACAGGTGGACCATGTTGCAGTAATACAGATTATTATTCTGTTACAGTGAAGACGCAAAGTAAAACATCAGGCTCACAGATCTTAAAAAGTTAAGTAAAACATTTATAGATAGTAAAATACATTTTATCTGTAGTTCCATGGATTTCCTTCTCACCTGTGTGGAGGGTGGAAGTGATCCCTGATCCAGAGACTCTGAGGAGGGGGTCGTCCTGACGGTGGAGGGGGTCTGTGATGACTTGAACGGGTTGACCTTCTGCATGACTCCCATCACGCCGCTCCTCTGATGGACCGAGACAACGGAGTTAAATCTTTTATTTATTATTTCCAATAAAGATGGAAGCGACGCCTGATTCTCACCTTGGACTTTACTTCACTCTTCACCTCACTGTTGTTTTCCTACAGGATATAAATACTGTCAAATAGTAGCAGGAGTACTTTGTGTGTAATACTCTGTGTGTACATCTACCTGCGAGGTCCCTCCTGCATGCTGTTCGTTCAGGGTGGGTGTGACGGGGTCGTCCACATCCTGGTGGGGAATGAAAGCCTCAATTGAAGGTTGAAACTAAGAAAATAAACTCTGTACTTCCCTCTTGTTCTCTCAGACCCTCCTCACCTCTCTGTTGGGCCTCGGTGGGAGTGATGGAGTCGGGGGGGTCGAGCTCTTGTCCCTCCGGAACATATTCATGCTGAAACTTCTCAATATCAGGAGGTGATGAGGGAGAGACTAATAATTATTTATACAGAGACATAAATCAGTCAACGTCAGCTATCACAGCCAAGTTACCTGCAAAGTTAATGAACTGAACATTGACAGACTTTTCAATACAAATAAAGATTCATTATTCAAATCTTGCATAGCCTGTCTTTCTCTCCTGGCAGGGCTGTACCATTAAGGACCAGAGGGGGGAGCCAAAGGACAACTGGAAATAGATTTTTTTTTAAACTATTTTTTAATTTAAATTCTCTATTATGGAGTGAATTTAATTGGAAGAGTTCATGCTTTATATATACTATTGATTTGTAAATAATTTACAATGGCATGAAATAAGATTTACATTTTTTCTTCTTCTGGGGACCCCAACAGATTTACACCCCTCCAATGTTTCTCCAGTTTACATTCTAAATTGGTATAAAAATTAATTCTTTTAAACTTTAAAAACTTCTACAGAGCAGAAACAATCAGCAACATGTGGATTTCACTAACTTCCTCGTGAAGAAACCAGATCCCATCTGAACATTTGGCAACTTAACACATTAACGTGAATAATTAACAGTTTATGAAACACTGAGGTATGAAATTTATGCACTTATTAAAATGTGTATTGACTCATTCATCGGCTTTAATTAGAACCACATGGGACATTTAGGAATTATATTCTCTCCATGTCTACGTCACATCACCTGCTTCAGCCGACAGGTGGAGATGTTGAAATAAGAGGAAGCTTATTAGAAAAGTTATAGACTTTCTCTGAAAGTGTCCAACTAAGTGCAGCAAGTGTAAATCTGAGTGTCTGAGCAGAAACAGCAGCCGACGTGCGGTCGGTCGGTTCGGTCGGTTCGGTCGGCGGCGCCTCATCCAAACAAACATGGAGCCAAACTTCCTCGTCAGGATGTTTTGACAACACACCAGCGGCCGGCTATCGAACAATGAAGCGAGCAGCGTGCCTACCTCAGCGAGGAGTCAGCGGGAGGACAGATGGAGATCAGAACTTCGGCCTGTGAAGCAGAAAAGCTGAAAGAGTTTCCAAACTTCGACACCTTCGCTTCCTCCTCAGCGGACGGACGTCTAACTGGTTTGGCACCAACCGGGGCGGACCTGCAGGGAGTCCGGTTACTGAGTCCTGATTTCAGGCAGGTCGTCTGAAAGGACCGACGTCAAGCTGGTTTCACAGCCCCCCAGGACAAACTTTGAGAGACGAAAAGCAGAGCGGCCCATCAGGTCTTCATGAGGAGCAGCTGAGCGATCTGCGCTCGGGCAAATGGGGCAAGTTTGTCCCGAAGTCTGTCTGCCAGAAGGCGAACCAGAACTATCTAACTTGTGTAGCCTAAACAAACCGAGACAGAAGACAATAAACATTATGAACAAAAGCGGAACATAACGAGTCAACAATTGTAAAAAAAAAAATAAAATGTGCTCAAAATGTCGTATTAATATAAAAATAAATGTGTTTTTTTTTCAAGGTTTCAATTTGTATCTTTTATAAGGGAAGGAGGGTGGAGGGGGTCTGCAGACACCCCAGCATATTTGGCCCTAAAGTTGACTGCATGACCTTGATAGAATGACTGGACCAGGCCCGGAGAGTCGAACCGGGAGGTTCGGGAGAATTCCCGGTGGACCGTCTGACTTTCGGGTCAGTGTCCCGGTCAGAAACCAAATAATACAATCCTAAAATCACGTTCGTTAATCTGCTCTGAAAGTAAACGTTCCACATTCTACAGCAGCGTCACGCAGCCTCGAGGGAAATAAATCAGATGGATGCTCCCACCTGAGGGACCCCCCCCTTCCAAATCATTAGACTTAGTCTGGTCCACACAGCCCGGCTTGACGTAGCGATAATAAGCGTCACTTGAAGTTTTGAATCGGAAAAGTTAGATTGTAGAATGAGACGTGGGTGGGGTTGGGTTGGGTGGGGTTGGGTTGGGTTGGTGGGGTTGGTGGGTTAAAAGAACAAAAGGGCTTTCAGACCTGGGCATTATACGGCCCGCGGGCCACATCCGGGCCGTCGGCTGTCCCTGACCTGCCCACGTGAGGTCACTGGTAAGCTAGGAAACGTTAATAAAAATAATTATTATAACCTCCCACTACATTTATTGTGAAGGTGACCGCTACTTTTCACATTAAAGCACCTTCATGCCTGCGGGGGTTCGTTCCTTCACAGTGAATCCACCTGTGCAGGTGTTTCTACCTGAGGTTCACACCCCTTCGTCTCCCGGTTGCCTGTCAATCACATGTTTGAATGGTGCGTCAGAGCAGTGCGAGCTGCTGATTGGTGGAGCTGAGGGGGGCGGTGGGCGGGGCCTTTGTAGCTCGGTGTTTTCCGGCTCTGTTCGGCTATAAACAGTTTGTGGCTCGGAGACCGATTCCTCGTTTGTACATTTGGACACAAGAATGCAAAAGCCATTCAACCATTCATAGATGAGGGTGTGGGTAGATAAATACACGAAGGAATGCTTGAATGGACGATTTCATTATTAAGGAATCCTGTAAGGAGTCTTTGATATTTCTTCCTCTACATTTTGTAATATTTTTAAATTTCACGTTTAAAATACCCTTCAAACATGTATTAACACACATATATATATATATATACATATATATATATATATATATATATATATATATATATACACACACATATACATATATATACACATATATATATACTTTAATTAGTAAATATAATTCAATTATAATCGGAGCAATTTCAATAGGTCCTCGCCACAGCTGTGCTGTGCTCGGGCCCTTAAAATGATAGGAAATGTCACCTGCTCTGTCTCCCAGATTAAAAAGAATATTTCTAACATGTCAATATGACGAAGACTCACTTACAAAATAATTGCCGGAATTTATTGTATACACATATTGATAGTTCAGGACGTACTAAGTTTGTGTGCAATAATTTTACACGTGGCTTTAACATTCACAATAATGTGAAAATCCATATGATAAATAAGTTACTTTAAATCAACATTTGATCACAATCACAGTCTTTGTTCAAGGTGAAATGTGTGAATTAAATATGTTGCAGAGATGTCCTGACCTACAGAAAACATCTTTGATTGATACAAAACCCCCACAAAACTAAATCATTTATTTGTGAATAAAAAGAAAATATTGTAAAATCACATCAATGTTTTTGTAAAATCCGAAATAAAAGTCTGTATTTTGAATTTTTGTCGTCTTTGGAAGAAACTCATTGTAAGATGATTGGAACAGGAAGTTATTTACAAATACAGTTTAATGAATTAGAATTGTTTCATTATTTGGACGTGTTCCTAAATGTGTTGCCTTGACGTTATATTGTGGTGTTAAGGTAATAAAAACAGAATCCACTCATGTCCACAACATTCTTCTGATACAGTTTTAAAAATCTCCTTGTGTGTGCTGTAAACACCCGACAATAAAATACATCTAACAAAGCTCTCGGGTTCTTTCAGTGATGTTGCTGTTCATGTCTCAGTAAACTGGAACTTCCTGTCTGTCTGTTCCTATTTTCAGCCAGCAGAGGGCGTGTTCCCTCCAGAAGTCCTGCTCTGGGAATGTCCTCTCAGAAGTGTCCAGTAGCATCCTGCAGCTCCTCTCTGATGACGTTCAGCTCCACTATTCCATCATTGAGCATGTTGGCCAGCTCCTTTATCTGAGCCACAAACTCCTTCTTGCAGCCTTTCTTCAGCTCCCGGGACTCCTTGAGGAAGTACTTGTCCATGCCTTTGAAGGCTCCTTGGACTGAGGCCAAGATTGCATCGGTTATCGTAGACGCTTGCATCATCGGTGAGTCCACCAAGCTGATCATCTGCACGGCCCTGCGGATCTCCCAGTCCTCTGAGTAGTGCTGGGTGCCGGACCGGAGGAAAGGATGACCACGGAGTTTATACATGGCGCGATTGACGAAGCGAAGGATGTTCCCGATATCCAGGAGGTGGTCCTCGTACTCGTGCAGGACCGTCTCCACCTAGGACACGGGAAGATCACCATCATGACATGAAGCAGGGCTTGAACCCTCGTCTCCGGCGTCTGCTTACCTTCTTGCGGTCATGCATGTTGTTGACGTTATCCGAGATACTCGCAGAGGCCGTAGTGAGTCCCCCGGCTGTTGCCACGCCCACGCCGACAGCCGTAATTATAACGGAGGCGCCGAAAGTTAGAGGTATAAGAGCCAGACCGGCGATGGCCGTCACGCTACCCAGAGCGGTGGTGGTGCCGCCGGTAATGCCGGCGATCTTGGCCTTGTGGTGGAAATTGCTCGTGTTGTCGGCGATGGCGTGGAGCTTTAGGACGTACTGCCACAGGACCTCGGCGCGCTCTGTGAACATCCTGTTGAAGAGACGCAGGCCGCGATGAACCTTGTCGGCCAAGCTGGTGAACGACCTGGCGTGCGGAAGCAGAGGAAACGTTTGTAACCTCAGAACACGGCAGCAGTACTTTCAAACGTAGTTCTTGATACCTGAAGTACTACTGTAGGCAACTGGACCTTCGGTTAATGTGTTTAAATATTCGTTCAGTGTACAAAACGACCTACGTGGATTCGTCCTCATGCAAGACGATGTCCTCGTCGTCCGATGGCACCTCATCCCATTCTGAAATAAAACAGATGACGCGGTTAAAAACGAGTTCCCGGGAGCGAGCGACTCTAAGAACTGATGACTTACGTTCCACGGTGTTCCACCACTCCATCAAACTGTCCGTGTCCTGCGACAGAAACGTGACAACATCTTTGTTTGCGCGCCGACTGTGGTGACGTGTACAGAAAGCGTCATGAGGAACTCACCCCGTCCTCGTCCGCGTCCTCCAGCACCGCCATCGCACGCTCGTCCTTCTGAGCAGCCAACCACTCCGCCTGATGAGGGGAGGATGTGACGTAAACAAACTATCTCATTCAGACTTTGCTACATACTTTACTATGTTCCCACAGGCCGTTGTTTACAGAGGACGCTGCAGCTGCAGCCGCTGCCACCGCCGGTATGATCGCTATGCTGCCGGGCCGGTCGACTCGCATGTCAAAGGAATGCGACTCGTCAGGGAACAAAGAGACGGAGTCGTGGAAAACTACATCTCTCAACAACACCCCTTTAATGCACAGGAGTTATATAACTTCAGATCGAATACCTGGTTAACAAACGTCCTTCAGACGGACATTGAAGCCGTTTGAATGTTCAGTAGCAACAATACGAAGCCGTGAATCTGATAAACAGGTGATTTATTTAACGCCAGTCGGGTGTGACACACGAGGAACTTGTCAAATCAAAACAAACATGTGGTCGAACGCCAGGTGATGGAAGTGGAAACAATGAAACTGGGTGGTTTATCAGGACGTCCATGAGAAGCAGTGGGAGTTGAAGACGAGGACGTTTCAATGAACCGCTGACTATCCCCACCTGTA
>CAAKHC010017870.1:0-15415 GCA_901007825.1 Macroramphosus scolopax | reverse complement strand
TTCTGACAAACCGGTTGATTCCAGGCAGGTATTTTCCAGCGTCCCTCCACAGCCGGTCCAGACAGGTGGCCGGCAGCTGATGGTAACCTGACCCCCACCGTCTGCCCGGGCGCCGCTCTGCACCTCCAGCCGACCACGTCAAGGTGAGGTCCTGCTGCATTATGCCGGTGAACTCCCGGCGGGGGCAACTGGATCCGGCAGCAGGGCACCAAACGGGGAGTTGATGAGGCGTAGAGGTTCATATCTTGTTGACAGCCAGCGGGGAATTTTAACATGTCAGCCATTCGATTCCTCGTACACCTTCTCTGATTGACCTCCTGGTCCTCAAACCTGCGCGGCAGCATCGCGTCCGATTTATGAAATAGGCATGATGGCTGTTAAATGTGATGCTTTCGGATGGTGTGTCGTCGTGGCGATGACGGAGTAAACCCGCCAGGACGGTGTGCAGGTCAGGCTGCAGACTGTCTCCGACGAGCATCTGTTCTTCTTCTTATCCAAACAAGTGTTGCACAAGCTGTAAATGAACATTTGATCCGACGGAACACTCGAGTCCGTCTCGCTCTGACAGACACACGACGTTCACTTCACTCGTCTCGCATACTCCGGGTTGTTTTGACAGGAGGTCGACGTTAAAGGGGAGATTACCTGCGTGCAGCCTGCAGGTATGCTGCAGCTGAGCAGGCCACACACACACACACACACACACACACACACACACACACACACACACACACACACAATCCTGTTTGCATCCACTCCGCGAGGGGAAGACGGCTGAAGGAGACGGCAGCAGAGAGACGACTGTTCAGTCTGCTTGTGTCCATCGTCCTGTAGCTCCTGATGGTCGCTGGGTTGTTGAACACCAGAACAGTGACCAGTTTCTTGACGCAGGCTGCTGTGTTCAGCAGAGGCAGATTAGCAGGCCTGCAGCTCACGTTTAAAGGTCGACCCTGATTGAATCTGAGATAAGAACATGCTAGAACAATTAGTAGATTCACTGGAAGTCCAGGAGCTGGTGAGGTCCGACTCCCTGGACCAACCGGGTGTGGAGGTGTTTTATAGGGACAGGAGCTGCTGAGGATACCATGTGATCTTCATCTGCAGGTGGAGATCGGCTTGTTGACTATCAGAGTTACTTCTCGGAGCAGTCTAAAGATTCTCAGGGTTTTTTCCTGTTGTGAAGCTGAGACAACAATCTGGCGACGACGTCCCTTTAAGTAGCTTTTAGATGCTATCACATGATTCACTGCTGCAAAGTATTTTAAAGTTTATTTGATCTCAAAGTCACAGATCACATCAAGTCCTCCAAACCAGAAGACCTTCGACGTCGTTTGTTACGACCATCTGAAGTGAGGAAATATGAGGATGATGTACGACGTGTCAACGCGCTGGTTGAGGTCTGGTTGGGAACACAAGCACTTGGTAAAGTGGAGGGAAAGGTCACGCTTTGGGAGACCATCAATTGTTTTGACTAGGCTGATGGCGAAGCAGCTTCATCAGCTGCGACGGTGTCACAAACTGTCGTCACCTGTTGCAACAGCCGCCGAGACAGCAGCCTCCTCTTCAACCCGGCAACCAGAGAGGAAGGAACGTCCGTATCCTCTCCGGTCGCTGCAGACGAGGATCAAAGACGGTGTCTCATGCCAAAGTCCAGTGTTTGTTGGACCCATCCGACCATTGACTCTATATGGACGTCATCTGATGTCCCATGTGCCCTCCACTCCTGCTGCTACATGGCGTCTGTCACTGAGACGTCCTTCCTGCATTGATGTCCAGTTGTTCCCTCTCACCAGTGTTTGACATGAATTCATGAACCGGACATTAGATCCAGGAGAGTCTCCCTCATTAGCTTGTATATTCCATTCTGCATGGCAGCGTTCCAAAGCAGTAAGTATGATGCAGTACGGCAGAAGAGAAAACAAAGTTATTGTTTTATTTGCTGAATAGAATGATTGGAAGGTTCTCTGGTAACTCTGCTGTCTGGGTGGCTCGTCTGTAACCTCGACCAGGAGGTGAGGTGGAGCGAGTCCAACACGAAGGTCGCTCTCAGACCACAGCTCAGCCTGGTCGGTAACGTCCTCGGCGTCCTGGATTCCACACTAAACTTCTATCCACCTTTTATGAAGCATGTGAGACGATGCTGCCAATAATCTGGCGGTAAACAACACTATGAGGGAGCTGGGGGGGGTTTGGGGAGGCTTCATGAGGCTGCAGCCGGCTGCGGGTTCACTTCTGTTCTGTGTTGCAAAACACAAGTTGATGACTTTCCATAAATGGGCACAAAAGAAAAGTCTACTGCTGAATGTACGCTCAGCCATTATGGAGGTGCAATTACACTTCATTAGTTTGAAGGGGAGGGCAGGCGGGTTGGGGGGCCGACAGCGTTCCCAGGGTTCGCGTCAGGGTCCTTCTCACTTCCCTCCCTCAGGGTTGTTGCGTGAATGAGGGGCCTGTGTTTGTGTGGGCTGATGTTTGGCCACTCGGGGAGGTGATATCTGCTCCGCACCTCCCTCTGTCCAATGCAGGGCGCTCGGGCCTAATGCGGCCTGACAGCTCATGGCTGCTGCTTCTTACGGAGGAAGGTCTCAGCTTACAGGCAGCGTATCGGCGAGCCGGGCGGCCGCGGGACTGGACACCAGAACCCTCCGACGGCAGCGGCGATGCGGAGCGACGGCCGCTCGTCGGTGTCGCGTTTCACCGCGTAATCAGATTAATAATGAAGTGTGAAATGAAACGGAGATTCTCCGAGGTCGCCGGGCGACGGCGGCGGCGTCCCCGGGTGATGTTACAGCGGTGTCGTATGTGTGCTGCCTCCAAGGTTTTCCTGCACTTGCCAGTACAAACAAGCGCCTTTTCAATAATTACTTTCTCTCCGACCCCCCGCCCACCCGTCCGCCTCACAAACGCAGTCGCACTCAGTCCGAAGGTTGTTTCAGAATAAAACAATTACACACCGAGCGCACACAGGTTGTCGTTCCTTCGTGACCTCCCAGGCGCTCACAATCGCTTCCAGCTGTCTCATCGGGACTCTTTGGGAATATTTCCTGAACCCGGCTCGCCTCGGTAACAGCCGTACAGTTGATTAGCGAGGCCTCATTCCAGAGCGGGAAGATAATTGTCCCCACCTTGAGGCGCCAATAACGTTCATGTGTCAGCTAATGCGATATATTATTTCATTTGCTGCATTGGCCCGGAGTTACAGAGGCGATAAGAAGTTTATAAATGTGGAGAGTTGAAATAATCAAAGGAAGAATACCAAATTAATTCTTGTTCCTTCTGTTGGATTTCCGGAGCTTCACTATGAAAAAGGACATTTTTACTTTCATCTCCTCAAAGTTTCCCACCTTAAATCATAGTTAGAGCTTATAAGTTTATAACTAGTCTGGAGTCAGTTTTTAAACATCGATCCAATATGGCGGCTCGTCATGACAACCTGTAGTGTCTCGGCCTCGGACCCCTGACGCTAGCACCGACACGTGGTTCAGATATTTAAGGCGGCGCCCCTCAGTGGTGAGATGAAGCTATTGATTTCATTAGCGGGAGTGTTTTCACTGCAGTAACGCCTGATGCAGCTTCCACCCGCTGTGATGAACAGACGCCATCACACACCTCCGTAAGGCTCGGTGTGCCGTCCAGCCAGTCCCAGCTGCCATCGGGTGAGAGGTCACGGGGTCACGCTGGACCGGTCGCAGGGACGACACATCCAGACCGACGATTTACAGTCCTCACACAACCTGTCTGCATTTCTTTAGTGTGGGAGGAAACCGGAGAACCAGGAGGAAACCCACACAGCCATGAGGAGAACATCCACACAGAACGGCCTCAGTTCTAACCACTGCAGCTTCCAGTGGAAAATCCAATTGGGGAGATATTTGCTTTGAACACTTGAACCGAGGAACCAAATGATCCTTTTTTTATAAAAACGGTCCAAAATTGGACCCATTAGTGGCGCTCGGGTTCTCCACATGCCGACATAAAACTTAGTGGAAAGAACCTTGGGGATGTCCCTCATCAATGGGACATATTTAACATCTTTTTACCCAACAAGGAGAAGAAGAAGAAGAAGAAGAAGAAGAAGAAGAAGAAGAAGAAGAAGAAGAAGAAGAAGCTTCACTGCTTGGTTCCCTGTAGTTGGCAGACTAATTGACAACAACTAGTAATCTGTACAGATACATTCAAATTATTATCAACAATAGTTTGTGGTGGAACCGAGCTGGAGCTGCAGACACCTGCAGATGCATCTGTGGACGTTCGCAGGGACGGCAGACGGCGCCGAACGAGTTTTGAATGGCGCTTAATGTATTTTTCTTCAGGAAGAAGTTTGTTCAGGCTGCGAACCCGTTTCCACATCACGTGTCGGGTCCGAAGGGCCCCGGGAAAAAAAAAAACCCTGCACGTCAGTTTTATGAAATCACACCACGTTCACTTCCTGCATGCTTTTCCCCAGTAGTCCTATTTCTTACATTATAACAAGGGGAAGCAGATGTACCTCAAGCACACACACGGGAAGTGTCCTAATTTCCTCCACTATTAGCAGAACACGGCTACGACGTGTCTCCGCTGCGTGCGTGCAGCATCACACGACACGTCGGAGGAACATCTGGGGACGATCAGAGGAATCGGTCTTGACAGTGTAACTGTCAGCACGCATCTCCTGCAACATCTACTGCTGCTCTCTTACGTTACCCAGAAGGACCTCGGCACCGCCTCCCGGCCTGGAGCTGGTTTGTACAAGCTACGACTCCCTGATTGCAGAGTCCTCACAGGGGATGCTGAGACCTCGACCCTCAAAACACACAGAGGAACGGGAAATCATCTAATGCGCCTGTTTTAAAGGTTTATGGGGAATCATGATACAGCAGCTTCAGTTCGACTGTCTGACGTTAGTGCTGAATAAAAGAAGATGTTTGACTTCAGGGTGGATTGAAAACCGCTGCGTCTCACACGGACACGTCCGTGTGAGTACATAGAAACAAGTTACAGACATGTTTCTCTCAGGTCATATGATATAAACAGTATGTATACTTCATATTTGATCCTCTAACGGGCATCGTCCTGTTCTTGTGATCGCACTGAGACGTGTCGGTTCCCAGTAAGTGATGGTTTGAGAAGTGGGGATGAAACGTGTTGGTTCTCAGGTGAGCTGCTGGTTTTAGAATAAAACCACTGATGGATTCCCGTCCTGGCGGGTCCGTCAGCGGTGTCCAACCGGCTGTTTGTGGCTGCAGAGTGTTTCACCGGCGGAGGAACACGAGGGACCAAAACACACGGGGGCTTCAACCCTCCGCTGTAATTTAATTTCCCCTCCGCAGATGTCTGGAGCTTTAAAACAACACGAGCTCTGACAGCAGATCACTCACCAATTAGACTGACGGACAATCCTAATGCAGTTAAAGTGGTTTTTAGAGGGATGTGAAACCAGCTCTGAACTGGTTTGACTCCACCGAGGACGTTACGAACCGAATAAACTGATATTAACAACTGAACCGTCTCCATGACAACCGAGCGATGTGGTCGAAAGCTTGGACCTTGTTGAGACGTATTTTTGTCAGAGTCTATACATAGTATTTATTAAGTCGTTTAAACCAGTTTGAAGACGGATGGCTGACCAGTCTTGACAGTGGGAACGGTTACCAGAGCGTTCGACCACCCGGTCGACAGAATGAGCCTCACGATCATGAAAGGTTCAGTGTGACTCACATATACTGACGTCGACGTTACTTTAGCTCCTTTAAAGCTGAAATCTACTTTCAAACAGGTTGAAACTGGTTTCAAACTGATACGAAAGCAGCTTAAAAAACTCCATTGTTGTCGTTCTATCGTGTACTTGCATGCGTTTTACTCTTCAAGCCAACAGGGGGCAACAAATCACCAGAAAGTTGAGGTGTCCGCCCCTTTTTTAAGATTCATAACTTGAACCAGAGCTTGAAACTCAATTTCCTAATGGATTAAAACTCTGCTATGATCACACGCTTCCTCGTTGCTCCATGATGGAATGCAACCGGGCTCATGCTGGTAGGATCCCATTTTTGACGGCGCTGCAGGGTGAGGAGCTCCGATCAGGTGCAGCTGCAGCACCTTCATGCTACAGTGAGTCAATGGCCGGGTGAAGACCTCCAGAGGGAGATTGGAGAGGAACCACCGATCCATCCTGCTACTGTCGCCTCTTAAAGTAGGAAGGTATGAGGAGACAGTGTGGAGCTCCGAGCTCCTCATCACACCTGCCTACCTTCTACTCTAACTAGTGAACATGTGTTTTACCAGTCAGCTGTTTCTCAGTATTCTATCCTTCCACCATCGGACCATCTTCCCTGATCTCTTCTCCACACAGAAGGAGTTATGAGAGTGGAGACATTTCTGAGGAAGTGGTGAGCTGTGGAAGTGGCGTGACGTGCAACAAGGAACTCAACAAAGAAACAACGAGATGGAATCCACATGCAATCCCGAATTCCCTCACAGACCCAAACCACTTCTCGCGTCGGGCGAAGCGGTGGGTTCGAATTCCATCGGTCCGCCGGCGAGCGGAGCCCTCCGAGTGTTTGGCTTTCCCTCCAGACTCTTTGCTGGTTCTGTGATTCCTCCACAACGTGCCAATGGAGAGAGGCATTAAATCTCTTTGCAGCGGCCGCGCTGAAAGTATGTACACATGTTTCATTTCAGCTCAGATAAAACCGCAGCCCGTCGCCCCCCCTCAGCCGGGGCAGTGGAAGGTGTCTGTCTCTGCTCTCTCATTTATGTGTTTTCACAGGGGTGTAAATGTAGTTTACATACGATGATGATGACGGAGAGGGAGACACTTTTAATGTTCCTTTTCTTGGCTCGGTGACAGGTCGGCTCGCTGTCGGAGAGCCCGAGAAAACACACGACAGAACCTTCAGCACCGTTTAGAGACGCTGCAATCAAGATACATTTAGAAGAGAAAAAAATGGAGTCGATGTTGAAGTTGATGTTTAAAAAAATGCATCACCTGTGTGTAAACAGGACAAATATACAGTATATATATAATGATTATATTGAAGTCCAGCTGTTTGGTTTGGTGTTGAATTCCTCAGCTCCTCTTCACCACATCAGACGCCGCTCGCTCTAAATAAAGTCATGTGTGTGTTCGCTGTGAAGGAACAAACATCCACACATTTATTCATTCACAATAACAGTTTATGTGTTTTCATGTCGGTTGTGTATCCAGACGCTAACGTCGCCCCCACCTGCTGTTCGGAGGTGACTCGGTTCTCCAAGTCCGAGAGTCCGTTTCACTTTGGATTTCAGATTCAGGTTTGATTCTGTTTCCTTTCAAAGACGACCCGTCGACATCACTGACGAACCGGATGCTTCAAACACGATGTTGCTGCACCGGTGCAGCTTTTCTTGGAGACGTTTGACCATCAAGTCTCAAACACGTTGACACACCGTCTCCAGAATTTACGTCTGCCAGTAAAGTTTCTGGAAGATCCGCATCCCTCGTGAGCCTTTAGAGCCTTTTTTGTTTTTACCGCTCGGC
Organism: Macroramphosus scolopax; assembly: GCA_901007825.1. Lineage (NCBI taxonomy): Eukaryota > Metazoa > Chordata > Actinopteri > Syngnathiformes > Centriscidae > Macroramphosus > Macroramphosus scolopax. Next base: position 7,917 of record CAAKHC010017870.1, on the reverse strand, counting down.
GCCACCGTCCGTGGAAAATGTCTCGGCACGGAGAACTTTACAAAGCGAATAAATAATCCAAAGATGCAGAGCTTACAGAATGTTTATGACAGGTGATTGCGCAACAGTCTGAGGTTCGGGGGGGGATGATCGTAGACAGATTGTGCTCAAGGCTAACCGATAGCGCCATGCTAATGTCATGAGCATTCACTGGCCTCTTGCACGCGTCGGACTCAGTGTGCCTGAGCGTTATTTATCTCTGAAAATAATCTACTGATGATTCATGCTTCATGTGCATCTTCTGCCTGTTTGAACAGAAACACATGGAGACGACTTCAGAATCAAACAAGAGCTCATTTTGCCACAACTTCAGCTCATTTGTGTAACGATCTTGTTAAATCCACGTTTCAGTCTGAACCAAAGTGTCGGGCTGACAGACGTTTCCATGCCGACACTGTTCAGTGCATCTCACTGACGGACGACGGCCTCATAAAGGGATAATACAGCTACCTCGGTAGAGACGGTTTATTATCATAAGTGCCGACCCCCCTATATATATATATATTTCTATATGGGCTCCCCAACACTACAGCTCTGTTTAACGTGCTGCACATCAGTCAGCATCATCATCGTCCCACTGAAGTTATCTGGATTTGAAGAGTGAAGGAATCTCACTCACGGTCGCTCGAATCTGGGAGTCATTAGATCCCGAGTGTCCAGGATGTCGGATGCTCCTGCTGACGGCCGGTGTGCGCTGACACTGACCATGGCCGTCCCAGAATGTAACTACTTCTACAAAAAGATCTGCTCCGATATCAGAGTCATATGTTAATTAGCAAACAGCACCTGGAGCGTGAGGAAGGTGTCGGCGCTGACAGGCTGCAGGAACAGAGACACAGTGCAGGACTGAGTGAAGAGGAGCTGAACATCACGCACATCACGCACAGCGGAGACCAGATGACCTGAACAGGAACAAACAGAGAAGTCATATTACACTCTGATATGGATCGAAAGGACGACACACACTCGATCGGAACTGGACCGAACATCTGCTAATGAAACATCATTATCTGAGCTCGGATCGTCAAATAGCAACGACGTCTCGGGGGAGATTCCCTTTGCAACCAGTAGTTTTAACAAGATGTTGGCGATGGAACGACTCATGACAGTTTGAGACACTTTCAGCTCACGATTATTAGAAGAGACGGGCGATCGATTCCCGTTTCGAAGAATGAAACTCCAACTTCCTGTTCCCTCGAGAGGTCGCTGCATGTTTCTACTTCATCTTATTTTATTCGTTCTGGTTTCATTCGTTATTTCGATAATCAACACGGTGAATGGAAACCATCAGCATTAATAAGAATGCATCGAACCTCTCTGCTGTGTGAGTGTGTTTACTCATCACACAACATTCCTCCGAACCCGGCGACTCCCCCAGCGATTCTTCCTCCGGATGGTATTTCCTGCTGACACGTCCAAACAAATGGAGTGTTGAGTTGTGGTGCCCCGGCGCTTTCACCCCGCATGGCTGCGCATTAATCCGGCCCCTCTGATTGATTTTGTCTGCTTGGAATCGCGCCACGCTGCCGAGATGATCGCGTCTCCGAACCAGATTAATTCAGGAATAATGAAGTGAGCGGCCCGACGGTTGAGGTGGAGCTGAACATTAAACTGTGGGGTCGTCCTGGTTGAGCACTCAGTTATCAGCGTTGATCACTGAGGTCATTGTTGCTGATGTTGTCAGTTGTTATAAACATTGAATGTTATCAGAGCAGAGCTGCATGCTGGGAAGTGACTGCAGGTTAACATGGAGTGTTAATGGGACGTGTTCCAGTCAGGAAACACGGAGAGAAAACATGGAGAGTTCCAGTACTTTTACAATCCAGCCACATGTAATGGTGTCAGTTGGAGCAGATAATAGGAGGCTGCAGATGATTGATTGGTTTTATAATTGTAACCCTGTTGAAAATTGTTCATATACTGTATTGTATATGTGTTGTTATATTGTTAATTATGAAATGCATATTATATCTGTTGTTTAATAATATAATATAGGTTAAAATGTTTACATGAGAGTTACAAAAGTGTTGGTCAATTTACTTTATTTTGAAAGGGTGTGTGAGTGATGGATGACGTGTGAAGACAGGTGCAGGTAGTGAGGAGAGGCGAGAGATGCAGAGTGCGAGGAAGGAGAAAGAGGAAGATACGGCAGGTTAAATTAATGTGTACACCAGTTTTATTATAAGTGTTCGACCAGGACTCTTTTATTAATACTTGAGTGGTGTTAGTTTGTCAGGCTGAGTGGACTACTCCGCTGAAAAAAGGACAAAAGTTGAGGTTAGCTTCTGACCAAGTGGCTATGCTATTGCTAAAGAGCTAGCGACCTGCGACCTCGGAGAGCGAGGCCTGTGGGAAAGACTGGACGCCGAACTCTCGCAAAGACACCGACGGAGCCGGACAGTGTTGCCAAGTGGTGGTCTTTGGTTGGATCGTCGGCTGCGTGGACTTCTTCTCATCTTCTCCTGCTGCTGCCGCGGCCCTGGTTTCCTGATATTTCTACGTACACGAGCTTCATAAGGCACCAGAGAACGGAGTATTTGGCGCTAAGCTAAGTGGTTGCCGGCTATTTTCTTTTCTTGGGCCCGTATGTTTTATGTTGTTTTCTGTGAGTATATTTGACCTGTGAACTGAACAAATTTTCCAGTAAAGGTTTCATATTGTAACGGACTGCATATTTGTTAAGTGTGTTTCCTGTTATTGTGTTTAGTTGGTCCACGCATGTGTGTTTGGGTGTTTACAGCTATTACAGTTTAAGGGGTGTTCTTCCGGTTCGGGAAACCGGAAATAGTTAGACTGGCGGGAGAAACTTCACCTGTGGTAGGTTTGAGTGTGATTCTTTTGGCGTTGGTTACGGCCCACAGTAGCCTGTGTAACATTCAGTTAATAAAATAATAAAAAGCAAGAAACTCTCCCAATCTTCTTCCGCTGGGTTGCTACAGTATTGTTGGTTATAACAGTTGCATTTAATGACTACTTTGATATTGTGAGTTTATTAAGAAAAGTAGCATTTTCTGTTTAAACAAGGTATTGTATATTATGTTAGTATTTGCAAACCCCACGTGTTTGATTATTTAATTAGGAGTTTTAAAGAACTCAGGTTAGCCACCTCTCACATATAGCCGCAACACGCTAGAGAGGCGCTACATAATAATCCTGCAGCACCTTGAGACAGAAAGTTGTTTCTGCGCACCAGAAATGACCAGACATGAAAAACGGTGTGGCTGCAAACGTCTCAATAAATGTCGGCATGCGTTCAAGCACCTTAAATTCACCAACCGGGATCAATCATCCGGCTTCCCTGATGTTTGTGCCGGTCGACAATCCTCCACGAGAGACACTTAGCATCCTACTGTGCCCATGTGGTGTTTCCAAATCACCTCGGATTCCCCCCGCGGGCCGTAAACTGAAACCATTCCTCTCAGCCTCATCAGTCAAGTGTCTTGTTTTGACCCAGACATCCTATCCGTCCACTGAGGGGTCCAGGCTACGGTTCAGTGGGAAGGGAAACGGTGTGACGGCTGCCGAGGCTTCCACGGCCGTCTGACACCGTCGCTGTTCATCAGGATGGATCGCCCGCCAAACGTGGCTACTAATGATGACGTGAGCGCAGAGGGCAGCGCGGAGGCATCCATCACATCAAATGCGTTGTGAATTTTATTGATTATCTGCTATTGCTGTAATCCCTCACAGTGGATCACGGCAGGAACCCCGGCCAGGAACAATAGCGGTAGCAGCTACTGTGACTGAATGCCTTTGACTCTTGGAGGACCTCTGCGTTTCTCCTCCTGGCCAGCTCATACATCACCTTCCAGAGGGAGGCAGAGAGGTAGGAAACATTTGCCCCCTCAGACAGTGGCTGCTTTATCCTCAGATGTTCAGACCGCGTGGAGAGGAGCTGCTGAAAGCTCTAACAGGCCGTTTATCCTCCGCTCGCTGTGACCGCAGTCACGTCGACCTTCTCACTGAGGGTTTCTCAGGACTTTAGAAGCAACAGAGCAACGTCACACACAAACGTATGGGACAGCAGTTCAACCAGTGGGGCTGCTTCAGCCGGTGCAAGTTGGACGTGAAATGCTCGCACAGTCCTCCATCGGAGGCAGACAACTCGTGGTGAAAAGTTTATCAAAGCAGCAGAACATGGTAACAGTTTGGCGTCCGACCTCATCCGACCTCATCAACCCCTGCATGCGTTTCCATCGAGATTTTTGGGAGTGATGAAGAAATATCTTAGATGACGTGGAGAGAGGGGGCGTGTCATATATGGGTCGACGCCCAGCTGTCCACGTCATCCACCAATCACACTCTCCTAATTCGGGCAGTCTATCTAAACTAAAGGGATTCCCCATCTCTCCCTCTGCCTGTTAACGTCTGTATCAGCATCACTGCCTGATCTCTCAGCTCCACCCCAGCATCCACCTGTAGGCTCCGATAGGGGGTCTAAGACATTCGCTCATCACTCCCCAAGATCTCGATGTAAACACAAGCAGGGAGTGATGAGGTCGGAGACTGGACGCCAAACTGTGACCAAATTAAACGTGAGTTGTCTGACAGAACTGCAGACGAATGCCTGAGCCGGCTCGCAGGCGTCGCTCCATCACTTTCCTGCAGCATCGTCTGAACACGACAAGCGTGGAAGCGAAAACAGCCACATGGACTCTGATCCGACCGTTCTCATTCATGTCACGTGACCACGTATCAGATGTGAATCCGATCCAGAAGCCGCAGTTGAAAAGTGACTGAAATCTGATTAGAAAAAGATCAGATAAAACTGACGGTCGTCCTTGAAGGATTTAATCTGTGGAGGCGTCATGGCAACCTGTTGAAGTCTCCATCCACTCTGCTAACGTGGCGAAAAATTACCCTTAAAATATATCCGGCGCCCCGATTCGTCCAAAAGTGCTCGACTGTCACATTCCTCCTCTTCAGCAGCACAGTGGCGTCTGCCCGAGTTTCCAGGGAGAAGTTCTGCTACACAAACACATCCAGTGCTGCATGGCACCGCTGTCAGACAGGGCGACTACTCATCAGCGTTCACACGCTAAGAAACACGGTTCTGTGGCGATTTCAGGCGCAGGGAGCAGCTTCACGGTGATTTGTCGTCGCCTGCGTCCGACGGCTCCAAAGGTTTTAACACCGAGTCGTAAACGTCAGATCGGACCGGGAGGGCATCGTTCACCACGTGTCACCCTGACATCCGTTATTGCACTGAGCACGTCCCAGTTTTATGAGTGAAAACAACGGCTGTTTAATGGAGTGCATGCTGACTTGATGTGAAGCTGCAGAGGGAGAACTCGAACGCCACGTCCAGCGCTCCCGTCTCATGTCACCACAGATCCTGATGAGGGATCTGATCCTTCTGTTTCTTGTTATAACGCAGCTACGTCCCGTTAGGTAAACACAAACACTCCACCTGATGAATTTAACCCTTTAGAGTTTTAATTAATCTGAATATTATCTCCATCAAGACTTTATAGATTTTCCTCGAGTTAAATATTCTTATGAATAATAATCAATCAAAAGACGATGCAATAATTCTGATTTACAAGCAGTCAGAAGGAGGATTTTGTTTCAGGAACATCAATATTGTAACTGTTGTTTTCCTTGAATCAGTCATTTCAAAGCTGCAGTACCAGTTTGGGCCACCGGGGGCAGGAGGTCTTTTCTGGCCTGGAAGGTCAAATTAAGTTTTCCTTATTGATTATTGAAGAAAGTAGCTGTTCTTCTGCCGCTGCTCTTCATGTTTTATATTGGTTGAAGTTGGGTGGAAGAACCTCCGTCTGCTGTTGATGTTTCTTCAGCTCGCAGTCAGACGGAGCAGGAAACCCGGACAGTTTACCTCGCTAACATCTTTGCATCCTGTGTCTGTAAATGATTCCCAGGCGGCTTTTTCCTCCCCTCGCTACCCGGAGCGGGATTTACAACGAGATTACGGGGGCTCCCCTTTGACCCCGGGGGCCGTGTTCGGGAAGAGTCCACCCTCCCCCCGCCTCCCTCCCGTCCAGCCGCTGCACCGAGAACAATGGCCGATTCTCTTATGCCAGTGCTGCATTACGAGCGGCTGCGGCTTGGCAGAGCGGCCGGCCTCAGATTTCAACCACATGTACTGCACTCAAATCAAAAGAGGCAGCCTTGGCAGTTTGGCCTCTTAGCTGAGGGAGACACAGCTAAGAGAGGGAGAGAGAGAGGGAGGAGAAACAAACAGAGGAGTGATGTCAGGAGTAAATAGTTGAGGGGAGAAACAGGAGAGGAAATGCAGAGGCAAGCAGAGATTAGGGCTTTAGTGCCATAAAGTCAGGACACAGACAGACCAGCTCTCCGGGGAGACGTTCTGGACGGCAGTGAGAACTAACCTTCCCTTAACCCCCAAAAACTGGCTGCGCTCTTGCTGTGATTTCCAAATCCCACGGACAGTAGCATTTCGATGGAGCCTAAACACGTCGACAGTGTTCGTCCAAGGCCGACTTGTATTTCTTCAGGCCATCCATCACGGTCCGAATGTGTGCGAGGTCACACGGGACCCTCAGCACAAGCTCAAGTCTTTTACTCAGAGTCTATGAAGAGGTAAAATAGTGCAAGATGAAAACACGAAGTGCTGCCAGTGTTTTTTTTCACGATGATCGTTGAGATCTGGCGTCGGCTTCGGGCTCTGAGCCGGTACATCTGCACCTCGGAAGTTCACTGTCAGAAGCAATTTGGACGTCGGAGACGATTCCCCCCATTAATGTGACAACCTAAACTTGGACGCGCTTCGCGTTCCTCCTCCTCCTCCCGGTGTGAAGTAAAAAAAACAGATCATGATCGATTAGGACGTGTGTTTTCTCAGTGAGATCGTATCTGCGAGCGGGTCATCCGACCTCGGAGGCGGCTGCGACGTGATCCTCCTCTTCATCATCTGCAGCTTTCACCGCTGCGTGTGTTTAAGGACATTCAGAGTTTATCACCTTTTTCTTGAAAGCAACAGCTTTCCTAGATTATCTTATTCAACACAAAGAGAAGGCAGTAACAGAAAGTCTCGGCTCTGTGGGAGGAGAACGGTTTGGGGAGGTTCGATGCAGAGGAGGAGTGGGCGCTACGCCTCGGCCTCGGCTCGGCTCTGAGGGTGGTGTTGTGAAACAGTGGACAGCGCCTGGAGGGAGCCGAGGGGCTGCAGCCCCTAACGAGAGCTCAAAGCAACCTGACACCCCGACAGATGTTTCCAAATCCCCGGAGACCCTGTTTCCACTTTGACATCATTCACTCTCACTCCTCCTAATCTTAATTTATGATCCAAACGAGCAGAAACTGGCGGATTCCCAAGCACCGCTGCTCAATTAGACTTAACGAGCTTAGATTGGGGTTGAAGGTGAAGTGCAACGTTTGGGGTCCATGCATGCATCAGGCAGTCGGTGTCCTCTGCTGGGACGTCTTCCTATAGATGGAGCATCTGCGGCTACGATAATCCATACAAGTCACCGTTGTTGGATGTCAGGCTTAAAAAAAAAAGAGGAGGTGTCAGGAAAATAAAAAGATTCATGTTCACATCTCCCAAGTTGTAGTGTTTTATTTCCCCCATAAACGTGCTGAGAGCAGATGAAGAAACAGCCACATCTGTTTTGTCTGATTGTAAATCAAACGCAATTTGCAGGCGAAGGTTCTTTTAAAATGTGGAATCTTCTGTTCACCTTGAAACAAACGATGAGGACGTCTCCGGCCCGTCAGCGGCGGCGTCGGTCTGCTGGTGCGATCGATGGTTAAACATCTGGAGCTGCTTGTGTGTTCCCACAGAGCTTATTTAGAATGTAAATATTTCATTGATTGATAGTTGTGTGATGAAATTTAACTTGATTATATATAAAGGTGCTTTTTATTTACTCTATAGGAAGAATCAAAGAGGTAAAG